>JAPYZR010000474.1:0-39083 GCA_030522945.1 Trichopria nigra | reverse complement strand
CATCCGGCGCGGCATTTCGCGGCCATACTGCAACAAAAAATAACGTTCGTACCCCGGGCGCAACATTTTGCGCCCTAGGTACGAAAAATACTATTTTTCAACTGAGTGCGCGAAGTTCGATTTCGCGCACTGATTTGAGTGCGCGAAATAACTTTACATAATAAATAGCCGCGCCGGTGATGGACACGATGCTCGGGCGCATTCAAAACAATCAGCGGTTCCCGGAAAACGTAAACAATAGGTACAATAATAAACAGATTTATTAATGTATACACGTTGAAAAAAATAGTATACAATACACGTGCACTCAGGGGATTCCCCTATTTCGCGCACTTGTATCGTAATGGCTCCTTCACACTCGAAAAATTCAAAATCCCTTCATGTTTTTGTTTTTGCCGCTCGCGATGCTCGATTTGTCGCTTTCGCGGGCGAATTCGCTCTAGTGTGAAGGAGCCATAATATACTAGTATGCAACACATAAATCGCATGTTATTTTCTAATTGTTTATTGATTTGTTTTGAATTAAAGCCCGAGCCCGAGAGCTCGATAGCGGCGCCTGAGGAAGAGAGAGAAAGAGAGACAGTCAACATAATATGCCAAGTTGACAGAATCGCGAAAGATGGTCAGACGAACGATTATTACCCGCGTATCGGCAACTTCGCCGAGATTTTATTATCGGTTTGCGTATATATATATATATATATTACTTGATTGTAAAATTGTTCTCGCTATCAAGCTTTCTATTTGGATTGTTCCATTCTGCCCAGCGGCGTACGGATTCTTTTTTTTTTGTTAAAACAGAGGGAAGCCAACGAAATCGGCATCATCTTGTAAGTACCGGCATCTCGCCTTCTTTCTCTCCTGATTTTAACAAACGTCCATGCCCGGATTTATGTATAATTATATGCCGCATTCGGCCAAATTTTACTTATTCCTTTTGTTTATTTTGTTTTATAAAATAATATAAAATGTTAAGCATAGACTTGGCTTATTTATTTCTTACCTTTCTTTCACTATATAGTTTGCGAATCCCGATATGCCTATCTCTGATGCGGTCGATTATTCGTAACTGATTATGCTACCCAAGCTTTTGTGTTTTGTTTGTTTTTGTCTTTCGGCTAAAATCGCTAACATTTTTAACAATATATATATATATATTTATTATTTTTTTGTACTTATTTCTATATGCTTATAGTTAATTAAACGCAGTTAAAGTATAGTGAACTTAATTATATATTTATAAGTTCATTTGTGGAATATATATGAACCATAAATATATACGCATGAAAGATACGCGTATTGCTTTATAAATCTGCTCTCGATCAAATAGTTTTAGGAAGGTACAGGAATTACTCTTTACACTTCATCATTTACATTCCATTGCGAATTGCTAAAAGTTGAACTCCCGTGCTACGATGTTTACTGTTGCACGCGCGTATATATATATATATACCCACTTCTATGTATATTTTTTTCTGCCATTGGTAATAGTGACTTATTTTAGAAATATGTATATCTATACGATCTATACATATTTGTTACGCCGGTTACGCCTATGAACGACAATCGATTATAGAGATATACCTCAAAAGTTTTAATCGCGTACTCTCTTCGATATCGATATTTCTATGCCCGCAGTCACTTATCTCGCTAATATATTACGGTGATTACGGTTAAAAATTGTATCTCTCACGATACGTCCATTATAATTAATTTGCAGAAAGAGACGAAGTAATCTCTCAAAAATTCATTTCCATCGAAAGTGTAAAAAGGAAAGACAGTCGCATCACCACCCGCGCATAAATGATGAAAACATTCGAATTCGAATGGCGCGGTTCGAAATGAGTCGTTTTAAAAAAAAAAAATTCAAACGTTGCGTTTGCGCACGTCGTTCGTTGCGGTTCGACAACACCGCCCGTAAAGAGATACGGAACGATATATACGCGGCAACGCCGCATCCTCGCGGTGAACGGTTGCGGTGGCGGAGAGTGCGCGCGGCTGATGTGCGGTCCGTGGCGTTTCGTACCGAAAGAAACAGAGGCAGTCTGTCGGCACGGTGTGCGTGTAAATGTTGGTTACAGATTTGTACTTGCTCGATAGTACTTGGCTCCGAGTGCCTCGCGGTGACCCATCCGTCACACCCGCCGAGCTCGAACGGTCCCACGCGATGACAGTACCCGCAACCTGAACGATTTTTGATTTTTGCCCAAGGAAGATTTCTCGCGCAGCATCTCTCGCGGCGTGGTCGAAGAACGGACCTACGACTTTTCTCTCCCTCGCCACGGATTTTGTTTCGATCCGCGAGTTTATCTCCATTCCGTTGAGGCGAGAAGTTGGAAAAATTTACCGAATTACTGAAAGAAGACGACGAATTTTTCCGCACGACGATCGTATCCAAAAGTTATTGACAGTTTTTTTTTTTGTCCGAGTTCGCCGGGAGGTTGCGAATTTCCCCGAACGACGAGGGGGATGCGCGACGAAGGATTCTGAAGGCGGCGAAACGACCCACCGGAGGATTTTTGACATTTCGAGGTTAACTACGTCCTTTGGGGGCTCACTCGATTTCGATCGTCTTGAGGTGAGAAGCGGCGATTTCTTTCAAAGCCGATTCCCCACGCATTGTCACTTTTAAACGATTTCGAACGTTATTGTTTATTATTCACTCCACGAATCCGTCCGTGACGTTATCCGCCTAGGAGCGCATGTTTTCCCCCCTCCATTTACCAATTTTCCCTACGAACAGAAAGTTTTGAAAGTGTGTTATGAAAGTGTGATAATCGCTTAGAAAAAAAAAATGACGTTCAATTTTTATTCCGAACGAAACTCGTGACATCCCTATGTAAATAAACAAGACTCCGCGGTCGCGTCAGTATATACATATGTGTGTGTGGTGATATATTCTTGGTTAGGTTAGGAATCGAGTAATCGAATTTTTCGGTCGTTTTTGAAAATGTAGCTTTCTCGCTTGTTGTCGTTTGAAAATTTGCGATTAGAAATGTTTCAAAATTCTTTTCTCCAAATTGGAAAATCTGCAATGAGCACGAACGTCACGTAGTATTCGTAATGATGGTGACAATACGAGTCCTCATTGTTTACAAGAATTCGAAAAGATATGGAAATTCGAGATTTTAGGTTAGACTTTTAGTATTTATTTTGAAAACTTCATTTGGAATTTTTTTGTAACAGTTTTAATGTTTTTTATTTTACGTGCATATTTACTTATGTTTTGTTTTTTTAACTTGAATAGTAAATGTTTATTGATGGATTTTAATTAATTAGATTTATAATTTTATCGTCACTCTATTACTGGTAAGTGATACCGTGCGAAATATTCAATACCAGAAATAAATTGAATTAAATGTTGACTTTATACATAATAAATATTGATTTTTAGTGTTATAAATAAAATAAAATAAATTTTTGACCAAAGACCGTAGCTTTCTTTAAAAATCCATTGAATAATAATAATTTTGTTTATTTCCAACAAAGTTTAAAAATGTCACATTTGATAATTTTAGATAACTTTACTGTTTTGTAAGCAAAAACTTCACTGTATTCTATTTATATTTATCAGACATTATTCCACTGAATTAATAAGATCCATTGAAGTATTTCAACAAATTGTGAATTATTTAATTAGTAAATTTTCAAAACAAAGTAATTATGAATATTTCGAAAACTAACAAAATTTAATTAAGCATCTGTTGATTGACATTTTTTACTTGTAATTTTATTGCGTATGTATTTTGCAATATTTAATAAAATTTGATCGAAATAATATAATTTAATCAATATAATTTAATGAATATCCCCTTAGATATTTGAAAGAATTTCATAAGATGACCCAAGGATTTGCACCAACCTTATTATTATTAATTGGTATCTTCGTGTTTTTTTTTCATTAAATTAATTTACGCAGTTATTATTAAGTCAATTATACCTCTAATGTATTTTTGGTTCAACGATATCTTCATCTCCAATGAACGAGTGATTAATACATTTATGACAACTAATAAAGTTTCGGTGATAATTCACATAAAAATAAAATGATTTCAATCAATTCCGAGGAAAACTGACTTATAGATTAGAAATAGATTAAAAATATTATTGCGATTAAAGATTCATTGTGTTGACAAATCGATGAGATAATTTTCAATGTCAAACTTGCAAAATTCTGTTGAAAAAAAATTCTCTTTTTTTATATTTTTACGCTATTTTTAAGATGTCAAATATTTCATGCAGAAAATAAAATAAAAATTATGTACTCCTAAAATTCTCAGCTGAATTTGTCTATATAGATCCTCTCCTACTTTATATTCTCTTATACTCCATATTTTTTTATTCTGTGTTCTCTCCGGTTTTTCTCCCTTCTATCATGTATATCTCATATATCCTTACTTTTTTGTAAGTATTTAAGGAAGGGAACCATTAGTTTATAAAAATCTCGATATAGAATAAGAGAGGAAGAAGTATGGATATAGAATTTTAGCTTTTTATGTTAATCTCCATTTTTTTTTTTTTCTTTTTCATTTATATATTTATTTTTTTGACCAATTGTTCTTAGCATTTCTGACTTTTGTCCATACCATAGATCGAAGCAAGATAATTTTTGATTATTACTTGACAAACATATTCGAATGAAACTAACTAAACATTTGGTTGGCTCGACAGACAGTAAGATTATAAATATATCTTTTATTTGAGTTTGTGTACGTTTCTTCATGCACCCTTCCTTTGTGACATTTATTTATTTATTTATAACGTTTTAGGTTTCGTAAAGTCAACAGTGTTTGCGAAGGGTTTTAAAGAATGGATTTATTCATTGTAATCAATTTTGATTCAAGAATTTAAGAACTTATTATTTTCGATATCGACCCAGCAATAATAGAAAATGAATGAAATGAATTTCAAAACTTTTCTATACACATTTGATTTTTATATTTGTCCTCCAATTTTAAGGGCTTTTTGTTAATTTATTTACATGAATTTCTCTTTTTTTGGATTCGAACCCTGCAAACGTTGAAAGTAACATTTACTTAAATGTCACTGTTAACATTTATTAGGTAAGTGTTACTTGTTACGCCAATGTTACATAGTCGTCCCGTAATTGTTACATAGTTGTCAAAATTGTGCTTGCTGGGAAGATTATCAAAATATTTGGGAAGTATTTTTTACTTTAGGAATTTTCAGATTTTATTATTAGTGGAATTGCATGTATTCAAGCGTAAATATGCTTTATGAATTGGCTTGAAATGCATTCATATTTTAGATATATTATTTTTGGATCTGAGATTTCGAAAATTATGGACAAAATAATAATAATAATAAAATGGACAGAATAAAGATTCGAAAATGACGTAACGAATTTATTTTTATTCATTTTAATTCTTTTTCAATTGCTAGTAAGGTAGAACACGATGGCACAATTCGAGCAGAATATATGTATATAATACAGAGAAAGGCATTGTAATCGCGTTCAGTAGAGAGTGTTTAGTAAGCGTTTCCTTTTTAGGGCACTTCATTTCTTGCTCAAACTCACGAGAGCAATGTATAGGAATTGTATAGGAATTCACGATTCACGATTTGTATAGGAATTCTTCATGACAAATCTAAACAAAAAAAATTTTTTTAATGTAAAACAATTTTTGTGTTACAAAAGCACAGTGCAAGGATTAAAGGAACTTTTAAAAAATCTCATAATAGCGGATAATGATAGTGACGACAATATGTTATCATATAAATGTGGTATTTTTGTTATTGTTCTTTTTTATCTTTTTTCTTTAATTTAACGAATTATTACTTTTTTTTTGTCACCAGTCGCAAAAATGCAATTGAAATTCATTTTAATTTTTTTTTATATTCGAAACGAAACGGTAAAAATATTTAATGACAATGGTAACTTTCTTTATTTTATTCGATTTTATTTTATGAAAAAATTGTACACAAAACGAGAAAAATAATTTTGTCAATTTCTGAAAAAAGAAAAACGTAAATAAGAAGCGTGCATATGTATACTTCTTTTTAATCATTGTCGTTGAAATCCAACGATTCGGAAAATTTGCCCCTGACAAAGTTACAAAGATGCAAACAAAAATATAAACAAAAACAAACACGATCTTTATTTATTTATTTTTTTTAAACATTATCTCAATGTTTTTACATATAATCTTATTATTTGTTATTTGTTTAATTTCCCTCCAAAAGTTGGTAAACATCGTAAACATATTAGTTGCCTTGTTTTCTACATTATTTACGCACAACAAATGCAAAATCAAATTAAATAAAGACATTTAAAAAATATTTTTTATACTTTTCGTTGTGAGTACGTTTCGAACGTTAGCAACGTTGATTTTTTATTTATTTGTGTTTTCCATTGTTAATAATTTTCACAAATATTTCAAAAGTAATATGATTGTTGTATCTTTATAATCGTTATTAAAATCAATGAGATTTTCTTTGCCTTGGGATCATGGAATTGATCATTTCAAACTGTGCACAATTCTGAAAATTACGTAACAATTATGCAACAACTATGTAACGTTTAAGTAACAAATAATAATCACCTAAATTTTACGTAACTTTACGTACTTTCAATGTTTGCAGGGTACGCATTGAATTTTTTCAATGTATATAAAATTAACAAAAATCAGAGGATAAGGAGGTATAAATAAGGTGATAAAAACAAAAATTTTGATCAAAATTTTGTTTTTCGTTGATCGTTTCAAGCAAAATTTTTAATAGTGATTAATTGAAATAAAAAGTATAATGAATCATCGAAAATATATTGACGCAAGATTTTTAAATTAAAACTTGTAATTTTTAATTCTACAGCATTAAAAGCAACTATCGAAAAAAAATTACTCGAAAATTAGAAATTTGAACAATGATTTGAAAGAAGAATCATAGGTATATAGTATAATTAAAAAGAAAAGAAAAAAAAAAATAGTAAATAAAAAAAAGTTAGAACAATAGTTAAAAGAAAATTCAAAAATTATTTTATATATATATATAGAATATGGTATATATATAGGTGTGTGTAATTTTCAAGATTTTATATATATATATGTATATAAAATACAAATTTTTGAATTTTCTTTTAACTATTGTTTTAACTTTATTTTTATTGACTATTTTCTTTTCTTTTTTCTATTTTTAATTCATAATTTTTTTTCAATAATTGTTTTCAATGTTGTAGAGTTAAAAATAAAAATTTTTAATTTATAAATCTTCCGTCAATACATTTTCGATGATTCTTTGTACTTAATGTTAAACAAAATTGTAATTTAATATTTATTTATTCATTTATTTATTTAATTATTCATTTATGTCTTTACATGTAAATAAATAAATAAATAAATATCAACAAAGAAAAAGATCCCGAATTACATAATGTTATACATTTTTTTTAAAAGTCCTATTACTTTTTGTTCGCATTCAATGTCATTCTTTTTCTAGTAATTTTCATGCTTTCAATTTCGTTGATGCGTAATAAAGAAGTTGATTTAATTAAAATAAAAAAACAAAAAAAAAACATATTCGAGACATATTTGTAAGTCTCCCTTGCAGTTGTTTTCTTTTTTATGGAACTCATGATTGCGCCGAGTAACAAAGCCACCGTTTCCGCGTTCCCACAAACTCTGTCTCTCTCCCTCCATCTCTTTCTCCGTCTTTCTCACATAAGGTAACTAGAGCGAGGTATTGACAATGCACATGTAATGATCATAATTGTCATTCATCATAATAATACTATAATATATATATATGATAACATAAGTAACTCGGGAAACCTGCGTAATTTCATTTTATTTTTTTTTTTTAATTACTTTTTTTTTTAATTGTGTTTATGTTGTAATTGAAAGTAATATATAATTAATATATTTCTTTTAATTTTTCTTTTTGCCTCAATTAATGTTTCAGTGACCTCGTAGGATAAAGAATTGAAGAAGTATTTATAGGCGGAAGTGGAATAAAGGATTCTCACCATCAACGTGTTCGAGTTTTATCCGTGATCGTACATTCAATAACGTTAAGCGGACAACATGGAATTCCGATTCAACATCAACAAGCTACTGCCAAAAAAAATCAACAAAGTAACGCACACCCTCATACCCGAAGACTTTAGGGGTGATAGACGAGAACTTAAGTAAGTCTTTGTTGACCTTTATATCGATCTATCACTTCAAGAACGGAAATCGAACTTGATCTATTTATGAATCACTCAGAAACATAAGAATGCAAACAAAATTTGGTTGAATCAATAAAAAAAATGCATTTCCATATACGGTCGGTTTATTTTACGGACGTATATATGAACCAATTTCTTCTTTGTTTTATATTTTTTATTTAAACTAAACAAACGCGTTTACTTGCTTCAAACAAATTTTATGTTGGATTTAGATAAAACAAATATACCTTTCGATCATACGTTATTATTTGAAAGAACCAATTCATTTCGTTCAAAGGAACTAAATGCTGTCAATGAAAATATTCTAATTAAATACATTATCGTGATCTAGTAAGAACGACCAAAAAGTTGGTTGTTTCAACTAAACTTTTTGTTATTATAAGAAGACATGAGATCGAATGAACGATTTTCTCGAATTAACTGAATCTTTTTTCCGCACGAATGGATATAAAAAACTAGAATTGCTACAAAATTAAAACAATACCCCTGAATACATTTTATTTATAAATTTGTCTGAAGAGGGTCCGCACCGGGACCGAAACGTAAATATTTATTTTATAGTTAGAAGACTGCTAATAAGGTATTATTTTTTATTTTACAATTAAAATTTTAAAAGCAGTTGTAAAGTTTTAAACAATTTTTTATGAATACCCCTGAACACATTGATTTCTAGTGAAAACTAAATAAAGTTAACGCCATCTAGTTTTTAGACGGAATCTGAGATTTTACGATTAGAAAACTAGTCAAGTATATACTTCTAGTTTCTGTCAATGTATAAGCCTCGAGAACACGCATGTAAAACATAACCTCATTTGCTATGTGTTATTGAAATGCCAGCGATGTCTATTAAATGTTAATATTATTGTTTTCGGTCGCTTACATGAACCTATGATCGTCTCTACCTATTGTATTTTATAATGTAGAGATGTATGACGTATAATCTGATCAATTAGTTGATTATTATTATTATTAGCATTATTAATAAATGAATAAATAATAGAAAAAAAAATTGACTCTATTTGGTATCGTCAAGGAAGGCGGATTGTAAATAAAGGAGAAAGATAAGAAAAAAATAAAATCAAAATTAATTTAATTTTTTTAATCGAAACAATCAATGTTGCGACATGTTCTTATTACTTTTTTGAACATTATTTTATGTTCTGTAAATGTCAGAAATTAATTGAAAACACATTTGTTTGTTATATTTATTTGAAGCAATTCAATTACTTACTTTTGCACTATTTCCAAAAATTGTTAATATTTCATTCAAAAAGTTTAAACAATAGACAGTACATTATTGTTTGAAATATTGGTAAAAAATTGCAATTCAGAATATCAAGTGCAACGTACAATAGAATATGTAAAAGTATGCTCTTTAAGGAGTTGCGCATCAAGTTAATTTCACGCGCGACTAGGTGCTCGGGCAAATAATTGCAATATTTTACGATGCCTTCTTCTAATTTCTCTATCATCTCGAGTTTCTCTTCGGTTGAATCATTTTAACCGAATTCGGTCACAAACATTCACTATACCGAAACACGGACAAGTCGCGAGTATTTTCAAAACAATTTCCATTCATCGTTTAATTGATTCAAGACGATAGATTGTTTTTCACAGTAAATAAGTTGTGTTTACCAATTGAATAATGTCCATTGTTCGTAAATTTCGTTTCGCTACGTTGGTTCTTATCAACTTTTATTATATATGCTTGTCGTTAATTTTTTCGTCGATATTTACATTTTTTTTATAAACTTCCGAATGCGGAGCTCTGAAAATCTTTAGCACGTTTTTTTAAGTATTTTGATGAGCTGAATTCCAATATCACGGTGAAAATTGGCGAAAATGCGATTTTCATGGTGAAAACCGCGACAAACCCATACAAATTACCGTTTTTCATGGTTTTTCACATTTTTTTCCAAAAATTTTGAAAATTTCGAAAAATGTAAAAAAAAAAGTTATACTCTTTAAATTTGATGAAGGGAAATTTCACTCTTAAAGAGTGAAAATTGAGCCACTTTTCAAAAAAGTGAATTTCACTCCTTACGAATGATATTCCACACTTTTTGGAGTGAATTTCACTCTACATTTGGAGTGAGTCGGAGAATTTACATTCCAAAGGGAGTGAAATGTCACTCTTTACGGATTGAAATTTCACTCCAAGAAATTGAATGAGTACATATGTTTTAATAACGGAAAATTTATGTCCTAACACATTTTTTCCATAGAAGTGACAGAAACGGAGAAAAATGATGATGAAATGACGAAATATCAAAATTTACGATTTTTCATTGTTTTTCTCATTTATTAGTGAAATGAGGATTGATTGTTTTCTTACGTTTAAAATAAAATACGTGAAGAGTACATGAAAAATTGATAACTCGTCATTTCATTGTCATTTTTTTTAGTTTCTGTCACTCCTGCGGGAAAAATGCATGCAACATATATAAATTGTCCATTTTTAAAAGATCGACAACTTTTATTTGAAACATTTTTCGAAATCTTTAAAACTTTTGTTAATAATTGAGCAAAGAAGGAAAAAAAAGGAAAGAAAGAATTAGATAGAGATTATAAAAAATAAATACATAATGTAGGTTACTAAATAAAGATTAAATATATTTTTCACAATAAATAACTCTGCAAACATTGAAAGTAACTGCGTTACACAATATTTACATAACATAAATGTTACTTGTTACGTAACTGTTACGTAGATGTTACGTAATCGTTACATAATTGCCAAAATGTGCTTGGTGGTAATGATTAAAAAATGTTTTTTTTTTTTTTTAATGAAAAAATCAGAATTTCAATATAATATATGTAAATATTCTTGATCCATTTTTAGTAATTACTGCAATATGTATTTTTTTCTTGGTATTTGTTTCGATCAATTTTTGTGGTTCTTTTCAAATTGTTTATCGTAACTTTTATTTTTAAATATTATTTTTAAATTATTAATTACAGCGTTTCAAAGTACATGAATTATACCAAGCAAAAAATCTAACCTGTTAAATATTATAAATTGATATAATATATAACATTGTTCATCTTGATCCTTTTTTCTTATTGTATAACAAAATTTTAGAAATCACCATGAATGGAAATATTCATATTTTTTACGTGTTACACGATACATTGAAGAAATAAGGGACGCGAACATGTATATATGATTTACATGCCTGATCTTGACAATGGATCGTTCATCCACTATAATTGACATACGAAAAAAGAAAAATGTTTTGTACGAGTATATTACACGACGTGATATACGAAGGTCCAATGACAATTTCATCCAACATTGACAAATCGTGTAGGAGAAATGAAAAATTTCGTATGACGAAATGAAAATTAAACTTTTGTATTTTAACAATGAATATAATAAAGGAAAGAACGATATTATAAAACCAGTGCAGATAATAGCATATATACGACGTAAAACTATTATACGACATAGGAAATTGTGAAAAATAAGGGAAAGATTGATCGCGTATTGTGTGCAAGGGAAGGCAGTGTCACGCACATTCTGCGTGCGTTTTGAATCGCCATTAATTTTCTCATTATACGTTGTTTTCTCTCTCGCATTTACAAAAGTCCCTGAAATATTCAAGAACATTTTCATTTACGTTTTTTCCTAATAAAAAAAGAATTTTTTATCAAATATATTTCGTAAAAAGAAAAATATTTCTTTTATTGCTGCGTTATTGTAAAACAATATTTTAAAATATTATCCTGAATATATAATGCTACGTACTTTCGAGCATTTGACATTATCAACAACAATATAATGATGATGATTTTTAATTTTCAGCGAATGCGTGAGGCAAATGTCGAGAGTGTTGGACGAGATGGGCGAAGCATCGGCCAAAGCTCAGGGCCTTAATAGGACCATCACCAGCGCCAGTAAACTCAGGGACACGGATCATATACTATATCTAATGGTCGAGAGCGAAGGGAACAAGTAATTAATCTCCATTGTTATTATCGTAGAAAATTGCACCGCGTTATGCTGCAACACTTTTAACGATTTAAGCATGTACGCCGATTACCTACATTAGTCGTGCAACTTTGCCACACCGTGTCATCAAGTTTTCTGTGTATCTATATAGTTACATTTGTCTTTCATGGCGAACTAATCACTGGAATGGAGAAAATGACTATTTTTATCATCAAATGTCCGCATGTTTCACGTCATATGGATTCATTTTTTTTTTTTCGTTTAAAAAAGATAAATTGTTACATAAACTTTATTCTGCTCGGGATACTAAATGATGGATTGGACGAGATTGTAAAATTTTATACAGAAATATGTTATGTTTTAAATAATCAAAAATGTTGATTTTTAACCGCAAGCTGAAAACCAACAAATTTATGAAAAAAAAAAAAAAAAATTAAAAGATAAACAGACAATGACGAAGAGACAATTTGGTAACAATGATGAAATTTGGTTGAAAACGAATTAATTGTTAAGAATCGACAAACATAATGAAAATGTAAACAAAATGAAAATGTAAACAAAATGGAAATGCAGATTTTTAAGAGCATTGAAAATACGGTATATGTATATGAAAAAAATAAAAAATAACTTAAGTTGAAAAGAAGAAAGAAATCAAGCAATTGATGCCAATAATTGGAATTTATTCATATCTAATGTACTATTATCGGAATGTTGACAAAAGAATCGATAAAGTTTGACAAAGTAGAACCAACCCAGCAAGCTCAATGTCTGACAATTACGTAACAATTAAGTGACAACTACGTAACATACGTACTGTATTATGTATATTTTACGTGATGTAAATGTTACGTAACTGTTACCTTCAATGTTCGTAGGCAATTTTTTAAATGCAGTAAAAAATTCGACAAAGAGAGAGAAAAAAAATGTTAAAAATTGATAACAATTTGAAAGAACGAAAATTCTCCAGAGAAGTATAAAAGTTGACAAATGATAAAATAGAAAGTTGATAGAAAACGTAGATGATTGATAACATATACAATAAAAACCAAAAGTCAGTCATCAAGATGCGTGAAGATGTACGTAGTATGTAAAAGTATTTATTAAAAAGTTGTTCAATCGTTGCAAAACGTAAAAAGTCATTTCGATTTTGAATTCGTTAATTGACAAACAAAAAAAAAAAAAAAGAAACAAAAAATTGGCATCGAAGCATCGATAGATCGCGCAATTAGGGAAAGAACGAGCACATGGCCGTCGTAATGTCAGCATTGCCCTGCGCCCCAGCTTCGGTATAAATTGAATATTTTTTCATCGAAGGAAAAATTGCACCATTCAATCTCCCCCTAATCACCGCAAAACGGTGGTCCGGTGAAATTAATCGCGCCAGTAGATCATATTTCATAAAATTCGACACGTATTTATTGCATTCTGGAAAAATCCCGATTCAGCCTTACGTGCTTTAAGAAGCCCTACTAGCCTAGATAAGGGGGTATTTTTGCAACGTGGTCTAAAGCTATCCATCACACGTACTTGAACACTACGGATGTCCACGCTTAAGTGGCATACATGCATCCTTGACGGGTAAACAATGTCTAAGAGTTAAGTAATTAATGATCGTCGCATTAGCCGTGGTATAGAATTTAACGTCGTTCTCCAAAGACTTTATAACGTATATAAGTTTTTTTCACCCGATAACGCGGTCGAATAAATAAAGCGATCGGTTTTCTGTGATATTTTATTTATTTCTTTATTATTATTATTATTATTATTATTATTATTATTATTATTATTATTATTACTATTATTGGGTAGATGGATCAGAGAATATAGGTTTGAAAAGGGAGGGAGTAAATTCGACATTATTATCATCATCATCGTCGTCGTCGTCGTCGTCGTCGTCGTCATCATTATCATCATCATCATCGTCATTGTCATTGTCATTATTATTATTATTGTTATTATATAGACTAGAGTAGTATAGAATTGGAGAAGGCAAACTTTATGTAGAAAATGTGATTAACGAGAAGAAGCGTAATATTCTTCCTATTTTATTATTATAAAGTGTGAAAAAAAATACATTTCGATTTTCTTTTAAAATAAAATAATTGAGATCAGAGATAACGACTCTCCGAAAAATTAAGAAATAAAACGAAATGGTAATAGACTTAATAGCCGAATTCTCGACTGCATATCGCTTTGCGTGTTGCACGTAATCTTCACAAAATATTCATGCATTTATCTTATATATATATATATATAAGTTAGTGAATTACCAGTCACTTCAGTTCCACTTTTTCTATATGCTAGAATCTTTACAACTGTGATAAATGAGTGTAATACTGATTTATATACGTACATACATCACGTATGAATCGAAATTAGAATTCACAATTGTTATCTTCTTAATCGTTTTATTGTTATATATATAACGGCATTGCGATCGTATTTTATATCTCGTTTTCTATCGCTTTTTGTGATTCATACCGAACACATGCACTTTCGTAACGCGTAATTTATTACTATTATAGTAGTATTGTAATATTAATACACTGCGACAGGATTAAGCGACGACGCAATGTGTATCTTTCGAATTTCTTGAAGTGGAAATTTCCTTGAAATTTCGTAAGAGAAATTGTTCAAATTACACTTACTTAATTTTAATACAAATTAGATAATGTAATTATTTAAATTAAGTAATCGATTTTAAATTGCTTCAAATTAATTAATTGATTTTAAATTATTTTCAGTTAATTAATTTCAATAATAATGGAAATTATATCGAGGTGTTTTGTAGGATCGCTGACGATAACGAATCTGATTTTCAAAATGGCAGACTTCATATCTTCGCCCAATAGATATTGAATATGCCATTTTGTTTAAACTCTGACCCAAAATTATTATCAGCCATTTTCGATTCTTCATTTTTGATTTTCAAATACTCAAGCGGGATATAATATGATTTACGAAAGAATTTACGCATTTATTATTGACGTTACATATTTTTTTTACAACTCTGTTGTCATTTTACTCTGCCATTTTGAATAATGAACATTTTTTTTTTGGATTCGCTATCAAAATATTACTTTCAGATATACAATTTTTTTTTTTTTTTTGCATTTCTTAATCAAAATAATTAACCAAATATTTTTAATTGTGATTTTAGGATAGTGATAAGGAGACTGAAGCTGTTGTATTTTTGCACCTTCAATTTTCAGAACGACAAATGATGGATATTCAAAGTCGTCTAACTCGAATGGAAAAGTTTTGTTTTTAAATCTTTTTCAAATATCTTCAAATGAAGAAGAAAGAATATTTCTTTATTTTTTAGTTTTGAAAATTTGTCCAAGTCAGCTGAAACTAATTGTTTACCGACCACGGTTGGTGCCTTAAGGGGTTAAAGCGTGTGTATCGGCATTAATTCACATACATATGCACGTATACGTAGAGTGCGAGAGCGTTAACAAGATTACAAGCTCGACGAACCCGTACATTACGTGTGGCCAGCGAAAGAAAGGAAGAAAATGGAGTAGCAGCTAGCACACTTGTTAGCTGAATCGGATCCGGACGAAACGGCTAAAGAATTCTTTAGTTTGCACAACAAGCAAAGATCGCGCTGATTGGCTTGACCTGTCGCAGCCCAATTCTTACGCTCTATTACCTCGTTAGAATTTTAATCGCGGGACCGAGGAGAATTCCTATTGGCGTCCAACCATTCAACGCTTGTACACGAATGGCTGAGTCAAATTCATAATTTGAAGGATACAAAATTGAAGAACAATTTCTTTTCATTCCTTTAATTCCTGAACTGTACGACCTGAATATACCTGAACACGTTTCAAAGAATACGTTTTTCAATTGTATTTTAACTTCACGCCCGACTGCTCGTGTTCCTCCCTACCACTCCAATCGAATCCCTTTTCTCTCACTCTGCCTTCTAGCGTAACTCTGCGTCCACGTTTAATATCCGTCAATACCCGTCGATACAGTTCGTCCACTCCTACATTTCGGCCCACTTTTTATATCCCTATCATTTTATTCCACCTCGTAAAAGTACATCGTTTCTCAGCACAAGCGACTGAATCAGTTTTCCTCTCCCCTAAATCCCACACCCGCATTGTTTTATGTCATTTTTAACGTGGCCCAGCGAGTAATATTGAAATAGTTGTCGACCTGAAGGGTTCCCAGGCCATTGTCGAAGCAGACAATCAGTATATCAAAATGTAATCCCGATTTATTGTCTCGTGGTTTTATCCGAACAAAAAACCCCTGTGTTTCCCGCCTTTGGAATAGTCTAGCCCCTTATAAGGATAAAGAGTTTGCCGATCGCTTTTATGTCGTCCAGGCGCACGCACTGTAGCCGTACCACGCCTGGCTCTGAAATATCGAATTCTGCCCACGCGGCATCTCTGTGCTTGTACATTTAGTCAATAATGTCGCAGAAATTCGCCATTTTCAGTTTAGGCAATGCATCATCGAACCAATCCATCTGGCGGATAAGCGAAAGGAAAAAATGTTACCACGGCAAAGTCGGCATAGTTGTGCAACTTATAAATGTAGCGTCGTTATTAATTATCATGTCTTCGTCTGTAAGCACCGATAAGGATCTCCTGATGCTGATTTAATAATCGCCCTGACCATTTTCTTTGTTCGCAGCGGCATGGGCAGCGTGGTGGGCCTACTGAAGACCGGCTCGAAGCACCTGTTCATGTTCGACGAGATGGGCGCCCATTATCAGCTGAAGCCGCGTTGCATACTCGATTTTTACATTCACGAGTCGCGCCAACGCATGGGCCTGGGCAAAACCCTTTATCAGCACATGCTAACGGTAAGTGGCCGCGGATCAATAACACCCTATATATACGGCACCGGCGATTCGCCATCACCGGCTCGCTTATCCGCCGTCCGACGCCGGGCGTCGCGACGAGGCACGGGCGCGCTCCCCAGCGATCGATTAAGTACGAAACGTACCTTTCCCTCGCCGATGAATAATTCACGATCTAATTCGACAGAGGGCGATTAGGCCGTTTCGCGGATAAAATCGGCGGCCACGAGCCGCCGGAGGATTTATCACGCGCTAAGAAGGCGTTGGCGTGCCGGACGGGTTTAATGCTTGCCGGGATTCATATATACCCTCAGTCACGAGGAGGAGGTCGGCATTGAGCGGATTGTTTACCGAGGACTCGAGACTCTACCCTCCTCTTATTGGGTCGGGCTTTTCGAAAGCCGATGGGGTGGAATCATTTTTTATTTGCTCGGATTTATATACGTATAGGCTTTATCTATAAAATGATGATAATTCATGAGTACTCGGGAAAAAACAGATTCACATAGTTCATTCGTGTCATTGCTTAAATCGGAAAGTTTGGTGATGGTTATTACCCAAATCTCAATAATGTATCGATTTAGGCGGAACGAATGTAATTTATCATTTACGGCGTTTAGTCGACTGAAACAAATAAGCCGGCTCGCCGTACGAGTGTAGCGTATGATTGAAAGGTATTTTTCGAACCAAATTGGCAAGTCAATTTATTGCAGAAATGGGGCGCCACTCGCGAGTCTGGTACCCGCAAACGATAGTTTTTTTTTTGTATACGTCAAATATGAATCGTTATACGAAAATGTATGCAATAGTTTATTTACCAAACTGTCTGACGAAAGCAATAGCAGAGAACAACAACAACAACAACAACAACAACAATAATAATAATAACGATGATAATGAGGAGGACGATGACGATGACGATGACGATGATGACGATGATGACGATGTGTATTAACAATAATAACAACATCAACAACAACAATGTCTGTTATTATTCATATAATTATTATTATCATTATTATTATCATTATCATCATCTTCTTCATCATAGTCATCATCGCCATCGTCATCGCCATTATCCTCGTCCTCCTCATTATCCTCATCATCATCGTCATCATCGTCGTCATCATCGTCGTCACCATCATCATCATCATCATCGTTATCGTTGTCGTTGTTGTTATTGTTCACATCGTTATTTATTTATTTACATATTACGAAAATATTATTTATATGCGTATACATAAACTATATTTTTTTTTCAGTTTAGAAGTAGAAAAGACGAATTTTTGTATGCACATAAGTGAATCCTGCCCTAAATGTATTATTTTAGAAATGATTTGTAGGGGTGGATTGAGAACGCGATTCAGGGGATTAGCGGAGTTGATATAGGAAGGCGGTGGGCGTACACGATGTTTTCGGACTCGATCTCACGAGGGCGATTAGCGCTTAATTGTCCATTTAAGCGATTACATTCTTCCTGATGGTAATTTCTTCACAAAAAAAAAAAAAAAACAATTTTGAATTTATAAAGAATCGTTTATGATCGAACTTTAATGGTTCCGCTTTCAATTTAATATGTCGAGTGTTTGATCGAGTTTATAATTTGATGTCGATAAATCTGGCACTCGTACATGATATCCGAAAGAAGGAAACAAACACTTAATTAAACTGGCAATTATCGTTAACTGATGCACTGCTTCATTGCCAGTTTGAGTCCCTCGAGACTTTAGTGAATGAGCGGCATGTGGTCAATGTCTTAATCTCTTATGCTACGCGGTTATTAGCGTTGTCCGTAATTAACGATTCATTCAAATACTTTTCTGATGTATTAGTCCGGTATTATGAATGCCTTTATCTATATTCCGTACTGTATTTTCACATGTAATATATATGCAAATCGCTCAGAATTTTCCCTCACCATCACCAATTTGATTGTAGTTTTATTTTTTTTTTATTTTCTGATAGTCTTTGGTGAAAAAAATATCCACATTTTTTTCAGATTTTTTTTTAGTCGAAACTGCTCGCTAAAAAATTTGTTAGAAATTGAGATTTTTTAAAAATACAATTTTTTAAATTGCTGCATCTCAGGTTCATTTTATCGTAGAGAAGCGAATGAAAAACAAAAATTTTCATCTTTAAACGTAGTTCAAAATTAAAAATCGCATCGGCCGCTCCACTCGATTTTTTCTTTTCATTTTTTTTGTAGTTCTAAATTACGAAGATTTTTTGGGGCGAGAGAAGTTGGGCAAATAAAGATTCATATTCAAATTATTTAGCAAATTATTTATTTAAAAAGAGAAAATGATTGAAAAACTAAGACAAAATAGAAAATAAACTAAAAATAGAATCAGAAAAGGTAAGTTTGACATCGAGCTCGTAAATAAACAATACGTTTGTTTATCTTTTACCTTTAAGGGGCTGTTAAAGAGGCTCGGTCGATAACGTCAATTCCTAACCTAAAATATTCAATTTAAATAGAAAGTAGATATCTTTTCAAGACCAAATACACTTTAGGGCGCTTTCGCGTGTTTTTTATGAGCGTATACATCAATTAGCAGCGAAATCGGTTTAGAATTGTTGGAGAAGTCGCTAAGAATAAAACTGTAATTATAATTTTAGAATTGGCATTTTTATTCCTGGGAATTCTCGTCCACTCGTAAACGGATTTCTCTAAACGTTGACGTAAAATATATCTACATAGTTTCCGCTCTTTTCAAATCCGAGATCAAAAGTAGGGGTTCCCATTTAAAAAAATGAACTTGACCTTGAAATAACCCTCAAGGTCATGTTCAACGTTTTCTTTATCAATGTCGAAGCGACCTTATTTACATTCTAAGAAATTTGAAGAGTTACGTTTAGTTTCTCGTTTTGGAGTAAAATTTTAGTCATTATGGTGTCGCCTAGTTCTGTGTATATTTATTCCGAGCGAAAATCTGTTTGTTGAAGGTTTTTGTAATACAAGGTTTTCTTACATGTGACGTAATAAGTTTTTATCTAAAAACGAAATAAATTCTCTTTAGAATGAAAAAATTAAAATTGTTTGGATGCGTTAAAGTTGAATGTCCGACGAAGATGGCCCCCCGGTTATGCGCATTTACATATAATTCAGGGGTCCCCTTTTGGAGTAAGCCGTTCAAACGATTTATCGTTTATATTTTTTAATATAAATAAATTAAGCTTCTTACGTGAAATTAGCAATAACAGGTATTTTTGTTTATGGAAAATAAATGTCCAAAACTGTTACACTGATTGTATATCACGATTGTTTATGGAATATGAAAATTAACAACATTTTTTGAGAATACGAACAAATCGAAAAATTGATTTTAAAAATTAAATTACATTTTATTCGTCCGTATTTTATTTATGTACATGAAAATTACGATTTTTCCTCGAAATGTTATGAAAAAATCGACAAATTTCACGTCGCATATCGTTTCTTTAACATATTTATCAATTTTTTTTTTTTGTTGTTGCAGGAAGAAAATATAAAGCCGGTAAAGTTAGCGATCGACCGACCCTCGGAGAAATTTTTAGCATTTTTAGAAAAGTACTACGGACTTAGCGCAATCATCCCGCAGAACAACAAATTTGTCGTTTTTCAAGGATTCTTCGACGACGGTAAGTAAATATAGTTTGAATGGGATATTGCGCAATTTCGCGATCTCCTTATCGGGCAAACTTCCGAGTTCGAACCGGTTGAACTTGAATGTACTTTTCATGGGCATCATCGCCATTAGTGTCTTGTCTTTGTCCCCCAGTGATCGACCGCGACTAGAGAGTACATAGGGGAAAAGAAAAAAAAAGAAAAAAAAAAAAAAAAAAAAACGGTGAAAAAGCGAGAGATTACGTCGAAGGCCGACAAGGTAGAGTTTATCGGGACGAGGCTGCAGAATTGAAAAAGATTGATTTCACCGCGAAAGAGGGTGGATTTACATTATTTCAGGGTTTGTTTGTTTCGTTGGGTTTTTTTTTTTTTAATACTGATTTGATTGTAGCGGAGCATGTGAAATTTAACCTTCGATTCTGTGACACATTGCAGTGTTTTTCTTTGTAATGGAATATTTTGGAACAATAATTGACAATAATGAATAATAATCGATAATTGTGTCAGTAGGAATAATAAAAAAGTAACGTTTTTAAAATGTCATTATTTTCTTAATAATTCTTTTTTTTTTTAATAATGTTTTTAATTTTTTCATGTATTCGACCCATTAAGTCTCGAAATGAAGTTTTTTCACTGCAGTTTTCAATGGTTGTATTTTGTGTAAAAAAAAACGTGAACATATATATAGGATTATTATAAAAAAAAAACATGGATTAATTTTTTATTTTATTTTATTTTTTTTTTTTTTTTGTATCGTTTCTGGACATTGAAATCATTTTAGAATCTCTGTTCGGAGTAAGGAAATCGCGTCCTGGAGGCTCGTACTGTAAAAGGTGCATATTAACATTTTGAAAATAAAGGTGAAATAAAAAATGGTGGCGCAAACACGAAAAAGAGTTCAGGAATGTAGACTCGCCAAAAATGTTGCCAAACAAAACGCTCTTGGAATTGATCAAAGAATACCCTGAAATTTTTTTCAGAATTTTTTGAAGACTGAATGTTTCTAAATTTTGGGATTTTGAAAAATGAAGAAAAGATTTTTTGTTGCGCGACATTTTTTCCGAAAGTCTATTTTTTCGTGTTTGAGCCGCCATTTTGGATGGTTTCACCTTTATTTTTAAAATACACATTTTAAAGTTCAAGTCTCGAGGACGCGATTTCCTTACTTCAAACAGGAATTATGAAATAATTTCGAAGAGAGAGAAAAAAAAAAACATTGAAAAATCCACGTTTTTTGGAAATAATCTTATTTTTTTTTTCACACGATTGCATTTTTCGAAAGATCTAATAAAGTATTCTGAAAGTTTAGTTAATTTTACACGAGTTACGCCTGCTTGAACATGTTTTAGAATCTTTTTTACACAAAATATGCAACCATTGAAAATTGTAGTGAAAACATCAATTCAGGACTTAATGGGTTAATAATTGGTTTTAATAGTCGTGTCTTTTTTTCGAAAAAAAAAAAAAACAGATTTCATCGTTTGTCAATTATGATTTTGCAATGTACATGGTCGTGTTTACGACAATTGTCAGGTGTAAACAATAGGCAATCGGTTCAAGGTCCACACACCATCGGAAGTGTCGTGAAACGAAATGACTCGGTAGGATTGATTTTTAAAACGTGAGATTCGTCTCGAAGTAAACCAACGCGCGGTATTTATTTTACCTTGCCAGTTTATTTTATTATGCAAGTATTAATAAAAAGTTTGCGAATACTTTAAACAATATTTGCAGATTTGTTTAGATTGATTCACTTGCATGCCAAATTTATTAAAATTATTCTAATTTTTATGTATTTATTCGTCAACTTTTTTTGCCTATTATCCTCAGCAACTGTTTTGGTCAGTTACAAATTAAAAATTGTACGTTTTTCATTTTCAATTATTCATTTATAAGCGAGTATTTCCATTCTTCTTTTTCGTTATATGACAGAAAGTGAATACTTTGTAATTTGTTCAACAAACATTTTTGTTTCCTTTATTTTCTATTTTTTTAATGCATGACATTTAGAGAAGACATTGTTTTTTTTTCAGTTTAATCGCTGGATTTGCATATTGTTTTTAAGCGGAAAGACTAACATATTTGCGATTTTTGTTTAATGCAATGCTAACTTTCCGATGAAATTCACCTTTTGACGTGTAAATTTCCGTTTGATATATTATTTCCGCAATTTTATTACGAAAGTGTACGAGATTGAAATTTTGTGGCGCATAGGCGTGGCTACCCTGGCATCGAATGCACCACAGTGGCCACACCTAAGTGCGAAAACTCGAAACTTACGTCTTACCGAATGAAAATCATGCTGAAAGAATATATAGGTACATTGTTTACGCGTATTGTTAAAATGGAATTATTAAAAAAATCTTGGATGCGGTCGTGAAATGATGACGGTTTTGATCTCGTCACGTGTAGTTCGGGTTTTCAATGAAATCTTTCACATCAAACATATTTTTTTTACATAAAAATTATAATTCCATTAGACATGAATATTATTGTATGAATATTGAATAAAATTAAAAAATTATTGCTTCACACTGTTTCAAATAAAAAAATATATATATTTTTTTAATTGTAACGTATTTTTTAAAATTTAGGTTAGGTTAGGTTATCTTAACGTTAATATTACATAATGGTGAACATTAACATTAAAATAAATTTCGGAAATCTATAAAAAAAGTAATATTTTTATAATCTACGAGTCGCAGTCAAGACAGTATATGTTTCTTAAAATTACTAAATTGTAACAAAAATAAAAAAGACTTATTTCACCTCGCTCGTCGTGTTCGTTACGCCAGTACTCGAACGACAGCTGGCGCCACTTGCCGGTCTGGCGCCCGCAAGAGAAGTAAAGTACTCCCCCTTCGCCTTTCAATCTCCCTTATTTTAATTACTTCCGCAATGCTAGTAACGGTGATGATGAAAAATGTAAGGCAGCCAATTGCTTGAATCGAGAATTTAAAATAAGACTGAAGAGTATTGTTGAAAAAAAAAAACACATATTAAATTGTAAAAAATTGTTTACACTGATATCGTAAATAATACGGATTAAGATATAGTTAGTGAAAATTACTAAACTATTACAGATTTTTTGTTGCCGTTATAACGGTAACCGTAAAAAAACTTTAAAATTGAAAAATAAGAGAATGTTTAAAAGTGTAGCTTGTTTTTACAATTATACAGTGGCTTAATTACGATTTCTTATAACGATTATAAATAATATTACAGCTATATGTAACGCGTGTAATGCTTTGAGAAAATTAAGCACGCACTTTGCCGGATTAATCATCGCGTTGAAATCTTCCGAATCCAATTAATAGGTGTGCATCCTGCCCCATTCGCTAATGAATTCGTCGTCCCATTATAAATCTGATGGTAGTCTAAGATCGCGCACGCGTCTTGGAATCCTTAATGTTTTAACACGCCGAGTAAACAAATGCTAATTAATACTATACGCGAATAATTGTATCTCGTTATGTATGTTGTCCGTATGTGGCCATCCTTAATTGCGCGATAATATCGCGGCTTCCTCATTATTAGCAATTCGAGAATCGAAATAGATCGGGCGAGAATGACGTTGATTTTACACAATACCTATTTTTGATTCGATATGACAAATCTTTGAAACGAATCTTCATTGAATTGCATTATAATGAAGCAAATAAAATTAAACGAAAATACAATATGTAAGAAATAAAACGTGTAATAATTGTACACTTACATGCATAAAGTAATGCATATATATACATAAAAAAATAAATATACATAGTATTTGCAGTTTACAAATTCTATTATGTACTATTTTGGCTTTCAATGTCACTTTATAGGATCGCATGTTGTGCGATGTAATTATGTCTTTGTAATGTCTGTCGGTTTCGTATCACGTGACAATGAAGGATCGAATTTTAAAAGTTGAGATAAAAATGATGGAATGACTTTAAAAATCCCTATTCTTAAGAAGGCTGGATCAATTTTAATCGCAGAATAATTAGAGATAAATATAAATAACATTCAACGAAAATTATTTTTCCTATGAGAAGTTAATGGATATTTCAAAGTAATTTATAATGAATGTTAAGAATTTCGTGTCTTAACCAATATATAATAGAGAATAATAATTCCCGAAAAAAAATGGATTGTCATATATAATTGTCATATATATAATTGAGATATAACCATATATGAGTATATATATATATATATATATAACTATAACGCATCTAAAGGTTATATATATATCTAAGAGAAAACAAATATTATTCAACATTTAACATCTTTTTTTTTTTAATCGATATTTTTAAAATTTTAATATTTAACAAAAATGTAGGTAATTGAATAATCGCTTAAGTGCAAAAGTTCATTAAAATTTTCTAACGCTAATTCAACTCTGACAATTATCGCAGTAACTAATGTTATATAACATATAATCAAATAACGATTAATCGATATTTCTTAACGCAAGCATGCCGATTGATAAAGAATGTCGCTTTTTGACTTCGTTTCAGAAGAAGAAGACGTCAAGAACGCCAGATACGGATCGCATCAAAAGGTCCTCGAAGAACGGTCGCCTAGCATAAATAACATTGGACGAAATCCTAACAGGTACAGCAGGCTCATTTCAATTAACACGCATATTAACAAAAAAATGATAAAATCTAATCTTTTTCTAAATCTTTTCTGTATAAACTGTAATTTACAAATAACCCGTAACTCCACGTAGCAATTGCGGAACGCCGATTACTCGCAGCGCTTACGGCAGGTATGCAGCCCCTCGTCCACAGTGTTCAATGGGAAATGTAAGTAACACCGATTAATGAATTTGTCGAATGTTGTTTTTTTTTTTGTTTTTCTTATTTGCTTTTTTTTGTTTTTTTTTTTTATATATATTTTTTTGTTTTTTTTTGTTTTGTTTTGTTTTGTTTTTTGTTTATGTATAGAGTCGTTCATCCGTAAGTAGATTACAAAAATCATTCTAAATTTAATTTAACAATTTTAACGATTTACGAGTTATGTCGTTTTGCTGCTGCTATTTAAAGGAATTTTTAATTATTGTGTTTCTCCTTAATTCGATTATTTCGTTCGTAATTCTTCAGTGCCAAGATATGACTTGCAGCATTAACATGTTCTTGCTTTGCTATTCACTGCTTAATTCTAATAAGATTTTTAAATTAATTTTTAAGATACACGTTTAGAAGGCCTGAAAAAGATAAATTTAAAAACATTTTTTTTTTCGTTTAGCTGTACCTTATTAACAATGGGGACATTTTTAAAGAATAAAAAAAAAATTTTTCATTTCATCTTGCAATATGTAGATAGCGTCAAAGTAGAGGGTCCAAAATTGGACTTGTCCAATGCCGGACGATTAATCTCAGAATTTTCAAAAAAATAAATTGATGCAGAGTATGAGACAAAAATAAAAGGAGAGAGTGTCTTACACGGTAATTTACCCCCGTTAACGTTAAATCGTTAAAAAAAAAAATTAAATGGCAGAGGTTTGAAATGAAGTTTGCAACAATTACCGTATTATCACTATTTTCTTTTTTTGCAATTCATATTAATCAATTTTCCAAATTAGAAAGTTTTAAATTCCTGTATAGCACATGTTAACGGACGAAACGAGCCAAGGATTATTAAAATCCGTTCAGTAGATTCAGTAAATAAGTGTCAGCCAATTGAAAAAAAAGAACAAAAGGTCATTTTGAAGAAAAACGCGTTTGTCGAAATATTTAATTTTATGGCTCACGTGTTGGAACTAGAATTTCTCAAAAAGTTGTCAGAAGAATGCAAAAAAAAAATCCAATTTTTTAAATCCCTATTTTTCTTTTTGTAAATGTACTATAGTACCTTTCTATTTGCGTAAAATGTCTCACAAAAGTTCACACGACGTGTCGACAAAGGGAACCGTTCGTACTACGTTTTTCTTCTAAAAGTATTGACATATATTTGGTAATTACCAAAATGGTGGTCGATACGACGAAGTTTTTCCAAATCGCCCTTAATCGTTAGGATCGGAAACAAGAGACACGGATATATCCCGAAAGTCGTAAAAATCAATACGAATATTTAATATTTTGCGGCCGCCATATTGGGTCCGCCATTTCGGATTTTGAAAATCCTGTCGTGTATATTTTCGCAATCGGCAACCCGAAAACCATTGGGATTAGGTAAATGACAAAAATCGATATGAAAATTTAATATTACCGCCATATTGGGTCTGCCATTTAACGAATCTAACCTTAGATTCAGATTAACGCCATTTAGTGTGACTTTGAAAATTTCGTTTTATCGACGACCACTTTTGTGATGAGACATTAAATTTAAAAAAATCTATACTGTCTAAATTTAAGGAGTGAAATTTCGCTCTTAAATATATATATATATATATATATGTATATATACGATAACATATATATATATAACATATAACACATATATATACGAGGAAATTTGCATGTTTTTTTATTTCCCTATCATTTCCCATGTTAAATTTACGAGGACGGTCCTCGTAAGAGCCAAAAGTCCTCGTAATAGCCACTTGACAAAAAGAAAGTCCTCATAAAATACGTTTCTAACATATATATATATATCGTAAACAATTTTCTTTCTAATTTTTGTATTCCAGCAATTTTCTCTTTTTCAATCGATAAAAAAAAAAAAAAAAAACTATATAACGCTGTGAAAAATTCGAATTGAGCGAAACGTCAAATTGACTTTTTTTTTAAAGACGTTTGGAATTTTTATGCGCGTAATTTAACAATGATAAAATCCATCATTTTTTAATTGATCGTTCGGATGACCGCAATCGCGCCAAAGTAACCGTGAACTCCGGCACCTTCGATTAAGAAAGCTTCACGAATCGTGACTAAAAGTAATTTTCTAAATCGTAAAAAGAAACGTACCGCATGTATAAGAAAGACACGTGATCGAGTATCCGCATAAGTTTCTGAAATTAGAAACTTCATTACTCGAATGGCCTGATTCGACATATGTCGATCGGTATAGAAATTGCATTTTCATGGAATTATAACGTGGGGCTTTTTTTTTCTTTTTTTCTTCTTTTTTTTCTCTTTTTTTTTTTTTTTTTTACAAATGACGAAATAGATTTATTTTTAATGACAATTGCATCCGCGATATAGTTAATTAAGGAATCGAATAAAAATTCGATTAATAGATTTGCTCTTGTCATTTTTTTTACTATACTAGACAAAAAAAAATTAATCGAAGAAAAAATAACTTTTTTATTTATCATTACTTTTTTATATATTTTTTTCTTTTATTATTTTTTTGTTGTCGTTTATGTTTAAAAGTGATTATTTTGTTATTATTTATTTTCATTTTTTAAATTTAGTTTTTCTTACATTAAAAGGAATTACAAATCTCAAATAAATCATTTTTCAAATAAATCATGTTTTCATTCAATACAAGGGTTTCCTCGCACTCTTGAAATGCGATACCAAGCTGATCTTGAACGAATAGTCACAAGTGTATCGTTTTCTTTTAGATAATCCATAACACCGCAGGGATTGGCCAGCATGCGGAACGCACAGGGTGAGTACAATTGACGCAGTTATACAGCTTTATCTTTTAGCCTTAACCCGCTTCTATGTACTTCTGGGTTGTATACTTAAGCCGGTTCGATCGGCTCGTTTGCTATAAACCAATTGTTAACCACCCGACGTCGTTCGCGACATTGTTGCGCACGATCCTCCTTTTGCAAGTCTCATTACAGTTGGAATGAAAGTCTAGAAAAATGCATCGCTTGACCAAACCTACTGCATGTTCGCTACAAATCTCTGAAATTATTATTAATTATTAATTATAAATCTCTGAAAGCTTTGGAAGCTAGCATGTGCACTTTTTAAGCTTGAAAGAACGACGCTGCTGTATCTAAAAAAAAGGGGGTTTTTTTTTTGTACACTTTTTCTCGTGACAAGTCCGTCATGTTTTGTATTTTGCAATGCGTTCCTGAAACTGGTGTTGCGTTTGCGGGGTTACGGTTTTATCGAAGTTTTCTAAATCCCCCGAAAGTGAATTCTTTAGGCGCTTTTGTATTATATTCGGAAAATGATATTATTTACTTTTTTTTCGTTTAAAGAGAGAAATTTGCATTATTAAAGTAGTTTATAAAACTGATGCCTTTTGCGCCTAAATTTCTTGGAGTGACATTTTACTCTGAAAAATAAATAAAATAATAAAGATTAATAATACTAATTAATAATAATAAATTGGTAATAATAAGACCAACAATGATAATTGTATAAAAATTATTAAATAGTGAATATTAACGTAATACGGACTATTTTTAATATTCTCTCATTTCTTTTGTTATACAACGATTATTTTTGTAACTTTTATTAAGATTTCTTTTTTCTAAATTCCTACCTTTGAAATTTTACGATTTTTTTTTCTCCATTTTCGACATAGTACTGTAAATTTTTATTATCTTTATTATTTTTTGTTACTTTTATCAATTATTGATAATTTTTCATGAACGTAGGTATCGTTGTATTTATTTTATGGATTTTTCATAATTTTGTAATGTAATTCGTAATAAGTTAAACTTTGACACAAATATTTTGTCTGGTTGACAGTATCAATAATGTGGTTGATGAAACCATATTACGGTTGCGCTAACAATACTTTTTTTTTGTGTCGATCAGAAAAACGGAATTAACAAAATTTTGACAAAAAAAAAAAAAATAAATAAATAACCTACAAAAATGGACTTAAAATGAGAAAAAGTAACAAATATTGAACATATTCAAAGATTTTCAAAAAAATCGATGAAAATTAATAAAAGATTGAATAACCGGCGATGATCATCGTTGAAAAGTCACAGAGAAGTTGTATGGATATCACCAAAAGTTGAATAAAACGAAAAAAATGAACAGAATTTATATAGAATTTGATAAATGTTGTTAAGAATACAAAGCAGGAAAAGCTGTGAAAGCGATTGAACTTATAAAAAAGGTTACAAAAACAAAAAATCATTAAAGTTGATAAAGATTGGCTTAAAATGCTATAAAAAAGTGACAAATGCTGAACACAATCTTACAGTTAAAGCCACCAAATACTATTTTGTAAAAAATAACCAAGTAGCGATCAAGACAATCGCAATATGTATCAAAACGAACATTTTTCTAAAATTTGCAAAGATTGTCAACTATTGTCGAAGCTTCTCAAAGACCGTTAAATATTGTCAAACATTTTCGAAAAAAGATAAAATGAGCTGAAAATGAGGAGAAAAGTGAGAAATGTTGAAAATCATTGAAGTTGATAAAAATTGTCAAAGATTGTCAAAGATTGTCAATGATCTTCGGAATGAAAATAATAAAATAACAAAAACTATTGCAGTAATGAAGTTGCAAAAAAAAATCATTAAAGTTTATGTAAACCATTAAAGTTGATAAAAATTGTCAAAGATTGTCAATGATTGTCAAAAATTGCCAAAAATTTATAAATGACTTTAAAATGAGGTAAAACGATAAATGTTGAACAGATTTACTGACAAACTCAGAAAAAATTGATAAAAATTGTCAAATGAAAATTAAAATCTCATATGAAGTTGCATTCGTGAATAAAAATAAATAATACGAAAGATTAAAGATAATCAATCGGTATTGATAAATGTTGATGAAAATTATCATGTATATTGTTAAAGATTGTCGCAAGCTTTGTCAGAAATTGTAGATTGTCAAAGTTTTTCAGAGATTGTCAAAGAATTAATGGAAGTTGATACTGATTGATAAAAATAAAAAATTAATTTTATAAAATGTTATAAAAATCGACAAGGGTTGATAAAAATTGTCAATGATTAAAAAATCATTAAAAATTATGGAAAATTGTATCAGACATAAAATAAATACATAACATTTCCGTAAACTTGTTGATAACTCTCGATAACGCATGAAAACTTTCGGGACAAAGGTCAAAGTCGCGCTTCGAGGGATTTAGAAAATCTAAGATCTGTAAATGCAAGATTTTTAACAATTGCAAATAGACTTCTCTATTTTTTATAAATAAGGCGGAATTAACATTTTTAACGTTTAGCCTAATGTTTATCGCTTTTTTTTCGGCCCTTGCACGTAGTACCTGCGACACACCATAACTTATTCAAGTTACCATAATCGGCGCCTATATACTTACCAACTTTGGAAAAAAAAGCGGTCAATGTCTCGAGGAAAGTCGCGGGAAATAACTTGCTCGCTTTCAGCCTTCGAAAAGCCGGCTTCACCCACTTATGGCTTCATTATACAATCTTTTTTTGTTCTCTCAACTTTTAGGTAGAAAATTATTCAACCGAACGCTGCGCGGTTTTGGCGGGGAAAAAAAAATCATTCGACGGCACGACGTTTAGTGGCCGTCCATCGTAACTCTTACTTGGCGGCTCGAGACCTTTTTTGTCGGGATGTTCTTACCGATATGTCAGAAAAAAAAAGTGAAAGAGAGTGAAAGTGTTACGATAAAAAAAAAAAAAAATGAAAAACAGCCTGCGGTGGGGAGAAAAAAAATATGTCCGATGACTTTTCTCATTTTTTTTCTGTTTTTTTTTTTTTGTTTGTTTTATTTTTTTCACCGATCGAAGCGTGCTGTGATTTTTTAGGAGATTTACAGATTAAGTCACGTCGAGGTGCGAGGAAGCTTTTTCCAAACCCGAGAGAGTAAGCTTGTTAAGAAATCATTTCCTCTCTTGCTGGCTCCATTTTTTCAACAGTTCCGTCAACACGTGATCGAGCGCGCTAAAACCATGTATTGTACATATTAGTAAACGTTTCACGATCGCATCTCGCTAAAATTATATATACATATATGTAGTCGATACATTTTACTTTATACTGTAAGCGAAAATCTCACAGGCGAGCGAATAAATGATACTCGAAGCAAATCGATATTTACTTATTATGGAACGGATACTGAAAATTTTGTCTGGTTTCGTTGTATTTCAAAAAAAAAAATTGCATCTAATAAATGTATACGTATTAAATCTCGTTTCAGCACCTTTTCATATATACGCGTTTCAAGTATCAATTATGCCTTGGCCGAGGTAACGTTTAATGCAAGCGAATGTCTGTAGTACTGCTTGAAATAAATTATGTATTAATTAATATACATACATACATACACACATACATGTGTGTGTGCGTGTGTGTATATATATAGGTGGACATTTTTATTTTTTAAGTAGTGGTGTTTTTGGCGGTTGAGCATTTTTCTGTATTTTTTTTTCTTTTTTTCTTTTTTTGTTGTTTTTTGAAAGCGAAACACACCGGTTACATTGTCACGGCCTGCACGAGAATGAATGCTCGTTTTATGATTTCTGTAAGCTGATAATTCATTCGCGATCAACACTTTGCGAACCACCAGGATGGTATACGCGGTTCGGATTACTGAAATACTCATACGAACGACATGTCTGTGAATGTATTCTTAATTTTTGTTTCATTTTTCCCTTTTGTTTAAGGCACGCACAAATCGATGTATTTATTTATTTATTTCTAGACTCTGTTTTGTATGGTTTCGTTATCACGAAATGATATATTAAACTGAACTGCGTCACAACGAACTTTTCGTTCTTTTCCTCTCCTTTCTTTTTCTTTTTTCTTCCCCCCCCCCCCCCCCCCCCCCCTTAACTGGCGACCAACCTCGGTGCATGTCGAGAGATAATGGTGTATTGGAAAAGACGTACAATAGTTGTATCTGTTTTTTAAAATTTCTTTTAAAAATGTACGATTGAAACGACAAAACTTGGATTGGCATGAATTCGCAAGTATTCATCATTGAGGAAATGCATTTTATGGCTTTTATCATTTTTTATATCATTTTTAAGCCTTTTTAATACTTTTTTTTTTAAATAGTATTAATCCTAAACATTCACTTACAGAAAAGTTGGGGTAACGTTGCAGAAACCGTAAAGTCTTGCCTCAGAAACGTTTCATATGTAACATTTAAATTGAAAATCCTCCTTTTTAATCTTTCAAATTTGAAATAATGAAAGAGCAACGTTTTTGCGGTAGGACTTTTATGGATATTTCTGCAACGTTACTGAAACCTCTCTGTGACTAAATGTTTGGCGGGAATGTTGTTTTCAGACATTGTTGTTTCGTGTTGAAAAAATTAAAAATGAAAAGCAGTCCTTATACTAAACGAAAAATTTAAAACCTCTTCAGAAATTTAAAATTAAACAGCATGCAATAAATATAAATAATGAAAAAAGTCGAAAACACACGAATTTATAGGAAATGTAAAGACCGTTCCATGCTTTACATTTTTATTTTTTTCAATATTACAATCGTAGTTGTAAAGTAATTAAAAATTTTTTATTAATTATTGTTTCGTTACGTGAAAAATGAAAGAATGATCAATTTCACGAGTTTGTAAAAAAAAAAAAAAAATGATTTCCCAGCAAACAAAAAAGGAATAAAATGAGTCAATAAGAATTCAGTCGTTGATACACCGTTTCCAATTTCTCGACGATTACGTGAATATTTTTCTATTTAGGATAAATAGTCATGTTCCTAACCTAGAATGTTCAAATTGAACAGAAAATATATATATTTTCAAGCCGAAATCGATTTTAGGGCGCTTTGACGCATTTTTTATGAGTGTAGGTCAAATTTCAGAGAAATCGATTCAGAAACGAGCGAGAATTTGCAAGAATAAAAAGTTGAGAGGTACCAACGCGCGAATTGCACAACCACTTCAAGAATTTATTCTTGCGAATTCTCTCTCATTTGTCATCCGATTTCGCTAAAATTTGACTTATACACGCGCTCATAAAAGATGCGTCAAAGCGCCCTAAAATCGATTTCGTCTTGAAAATATATTTACTTTCTGTATAATTTGAATATTCTAGGTTAGGAACATGACGTTATCGACGGTGTCGGTGTAGCTTCCCCTTGAGAGGGTTCTAAAGTAGAACAGTTACCGACCTAACCTCAAAACAGGAAAAGTATAAATGAAGACGTAGGATTTCAGCGTTTTCTTTTCAAATTTTGGGCATTGGAAATGTAATTCTACGTAACACGTACAATCTTTGATAACTAATCAGTGAAATTGGTCCAAAATTAAAAGAGAATTATTATCCGAAAGAAATTATTTTTGTTGCTGGTAAGAGAAAATAATTTATTTCGGATAATCCTCGTTTGCTTTTGAACCAATGTCATCGGTATTTTTTCGATGACTGTATTTGTTATGTATAATCACCCTTCCAAAGACCAAATTTTGAAAAAAAAACATTTCAAACCTTTTTTATTTGTACTTTTATTGTTGATAACCTCGATCGGTACCTGTTCTACTTTATTCACAAGAGGAATTAAAAAAAAACTTGATTTTAGGATAATTCGTAATCTGGCTCTTTTTCAAGCATAATATTTCTTATTTATAAAATTGAATTGAAATGTATTCACATTTTACATAAATTATTTTTGGACTTGAAAGCATTCAATCATGCATGCTGGCATTATTAATTAATTACAAAAATCGAAATAAGTAATTAAGGAATTGACATCCCGTGCTTTTTTTTTGCCTGAGGAATTCGGCATTATTTCGAAAATGAAGAAATTGGATTCAGTGTAGAAGAATATTACATATATAAATACAAATTTCGAATTCTTCCGGAATACTTTGGTTTGCTGGGTTTTTCTCGTCAAAATTGCCAGAATAAACGCGGTTGATCGATGATCAATCATTTGTATTTATATCGGCAAGATAAACGCGCCAAGATGTATTTCATCCGAAATTTAGTCGCTGGATGAACTTCGACACATTTCATTGCCGTTATAGCTATACATCGTCGTATCGTTTTTCTTGTGTTTCCAACAATATATTTCGTTGCACATTCGTTTATTTGGAAAAATTCAACGTTTCTCTATGCGTAGGTATACAAATATGTTTCATGTAAATCATAATCGTGTAGGAGTTGTTTTAATATAGCCTATCTACGTAGAATGAACGCGTCATGTTTTTTAAATGACGTATGTTTTTTTTTTTTTTTTTTTGTTTATACATTCGCGTTTCCGGTAAATAATGCACTTAATATAAAGCGCTCAGTCGATAATGATATTCTTTTTAATATTTTCGCACGATCGCTACAATTTTTAATCGTACGAATTCGCGCAAGTGAGTTCTGTAATACCGACAATTTTGCCAATGTTGTTTTCGTATACTTTTCCATATACGGATTTATCAATGTTTCGTATTTCAGTTGCAATAATATGATAAATGAATGTGTCCGGCATAATCAAGAATTTCCAGTAGAAACACATGCATATACCATTGGTTAAAAACGGTAAGGTAGTAATCTACCATGAAAGAAAAAGTAAATTGAAAATTAATATTAAAAATGTTTTATACGACAATTATCTGCACGTTTGCATCGCTCGAGTAATGAAATTTAAACACTGAGTTCGGTAAGAGTTTGAAAACAATCAAAATGCCGCTGTAATTTGAGAAAGAACGTGTTTTTTTTTTTTTTTTTTTTTTTTTTTTAGACGTATGTTTCGGAGTAATCCGATAAACTAATTGATCTAGAATGATCTAGAATGAGCGATTTTCCTTGAATTTTCAAAGTTGAACACGTATACAACCATTTCAATTATGATTTCTATTGTAATTTATTTTCTGTACAATATTCTAATATTTATGTATATAAATTATCGGGCACACATTTATACATTGTAAATATACGTAACAAATATGTAATAATAATAAATTTAATAGAATGTGGTTCGTATATATACAAAGTATATGAATTATGCATATCAAATATTATTCAACACTTATGATTGAAATATATGTAAATAATTTTTAGCGTAGTAAAGATAAGGGCAACTTGACACAATTGTACGTTATCACTTGCACGTTAAATAACATAATGTATTGACTTTGATTATTTACACGCATCGAATATGATATAACTTCGTCTCACCGTGCGATAGGCTACATTACGACATCTCCGAACAAGCTTGACTTCTCACTCATTTTATGTTCACAAGCATCAGCTGCAATATATCTATATATATATCATATATTGGTGTATAATAAATAAAAAATAAATCTTATTCTCCCATAAATAATTACGTGACCCAGTGTTGATACTGATTTGCAGAAATGCTGCAACTCCGGAGGCATCGAAAGTTGATAGACCGAATTCTCTGAGTGTTTTCAAACTAAATCTAGATGAAATGGCTTCGAATGTTGAAGACGAAATCATAGATGAACCTCTTGTGCAGCCTATTACAATTCCAATGCAAGAGGCAGAACGGCAGCCTGTCGAAGAGAGGCCTGGTAGTCCAACGCCGAGTATAAAGTCAACTACACCATCGTGTTCTCAAGAAGTCTCCGGTAACCAACCTGCTCATCTTGACCTTAAATTTTACCATTCTCCGCTCTGGTAAAGCTTCCAGCAATGAATAAGGAATTTTTCATTCTGGACGAACTCGATATTACAGGAGAAAAACATTTAGTACATTGTATCAATTATATACTCATCATTGTTAGCTTTAACATGATACGTAATGCCGAATGTTGGTGCAGAGAATCATCGATATTTGTTACTTTAATACTTTGGATTAGGGATGTGCGATTCGATCAGTAAAACCGGAAATACATCTTCATAAAAAAAAAAACGATAAAAATTGCAAATGAAATATCTTTTCACTTATACAGTTTTGGTTAAAAATGAAATAGCTTAAATTATTGTATTAATTGAGAAATTAATAAATAATGACTTTTTGAGAATTAAAGAAATTTTGTTCCTCTGAACTCTTCTTTTTCAGTTTTAATTGATTAATGAAAAAGCAAAACATCGATATTTTAATAAATAAAATTGATTTATATAAGATTCATGGCTTTAAGTAGCAAGCTTATACTGAATATTTAAAGTATATACGTATTTCAAAAAAGAATTTAATTAAGCATGTAGAAAATGGCAGACTATCAGTTTGGCTTTCTTTTAAAAAGTAAAAATTGATTTGTAAGTTCCTTAAAAAAAAAAAAATTGATCTAAGTTGCCCATCCCTACTTTGTATAAAAATTAGTATGTACACCAGTTGTTTAATGTTAATATTTATTTTTCAACGGTAGAAATTGCTTACTCGATTTGCCATTAATTGTTAGAGTTATTCGTCCTGATAACGTTTCCAATGTGTACGTAGCACTTTGAGGAATTGGGGTATTCTTGCTTTCATGTTTACATACGTTGGTCGACAAATACATTTACATCAGCATGATATATTTAATTCCTACCAGTTTCACTCACATTTTAGCAGCGTTAACAGGGCGAATTATGTAATTTTACGTTTCAGACAGTATTTATTCTATAATACTTCTTTTATAATACTTCTATAATAATAGTGAGTTACTTTTACAATAGCTGTTTGCTTAGATAAACTACGTAGTGTGCAACAGGAGCTTAAAAAAATATACCTATATGATAACCATCGATTAGACGTGATATTTATATTTCGCAGCTCAATAGCTGAATAAATATTTCAAGATATTGTGGTATCCGTTTACCAAAATATGTCAATATGTTTCTTTCTTTAAAATACACAGCGTCTTATGTTTATGTAAAATTATTTATAACATGTTTCAATAAAAATTTAGATACCCAGTTAATGCGGCTGTAATGACTGTAAATGACAACTCCACTATCATTCACCTAGTTTGTAAATATTCATCACAATTCGATTTCAAATGTTAAACGTGAACATTTAAAATCAAGGTTAATAACTTATGAAAATTATGCAAGTCGATAATTTACACGTGATATTCCCCACCGTCTAATTTCTCATCGGTAATCCAAGAAATTAAATATAGGCAAGTACTTTCTTCTAGGTATATCAAACTCATAAATGAGGCATTTAAGATTCCCAGAAGAATTCCAACAAAAACATCAAGTAAATAATGTCGCCGCATCATTACTCGTGAAATGCAAACACATGTTGTCCAGCAAATCAGTGGTGGCCAAAAGATAAAGTGGACAGGCCACAAATACAAGAAAAAGAAGAGTATGAACGCAGATCTCGAACAGTGTCCAGAAGGAAATGAATATTTATCAGGACCAATCATATAACTATTCTTAGTTTGCAAGGATGGTCGACGTCTCCTCGCTATTGATTTTAAAATAGCAATTACAAATATGTCTATCATGAAACCTGAAATAATTTTAATGACAATTAATGATTTAACATAAATCGTAAAAATTGATTTTCATAGCCTAAGTTGTATTTACCTATGAAAAAGTTGACCTGCATTTGATACAGACTCTTGCTATTTAAAATCCAAATAAAAGCCAGCCAACACGCGAGCCATGGTATTCCATGACACGATATCTGCATAAAAGTAAGTATATATCTTATAGCGCAATTCAACACTTATTATACATATCAATATTAAATCGGTGTTTAGTGTTTCTTATTTTATTATAACTTATTTGCAATATTTTTTGTCATTTTTTTTCCACAGTTTCTTCTTACCTCTAACAGAGAATAGTGTGTTTTCAGTTGGCGAAAAGCCAAAATTCGATTTAAGGTATTGACAAGTTTATCCGTCAGGTATGCATCTGCTGCCAAAACTTTTCGCAGAAACGGTGATATTTCCCTTTTCTCTTCTCGACCCTAAATAATGGGTAAAAATGAACAAATGATCTTCCATATTTTCTATTATCACAAGCTTTCAGTAAACATAGATCTGATTGCAGTTAAGTTACGTGTTATCGATGAACACAGGCACTTAAAGAAGACCGATAAAACAGAATCGAGGAACGTTCTCCAATGAGAATGATAAAGACAGATTTATCCGGAATATCTATTTTCGCTGGTTTTAATAAATTTTATTCCTACATTCATTCACTTCAAATGTATAATCGACAAACTTTCAATGGCTATATATTTTAAAGTTTGGAGAACGTTTCATAAAATAAAATGGATTGATATTTGGGAAAGATATAACTGTAAACTTACTTGAGCCATGATTTTATTTGTTTTAATGTAAATTTCGTATAATGGATTATGTAAGTTTCATAATAACTCTCGTTAAAATTGCTATTCACAAGAAAGGTTAGTGTCAGAAATGGTTTTCCTTTTGTCAGCGGGTTTTGGTACAAACCGGTAGCCACTGCACGCACTGAACCACTGATTCATACGATTCATACTATGGATATTTCAGTCGCAAACTATAGCATGTTTGGCAGAAAACGGGGGCGGGGATTATTCACTGTATTGTCTAGATTTCTGCATTATTGTTATTCTGTTTATTTCTCTCTCGTCCTTCTCACTTGGTGTCACTGAGAGCATGGTATAATTAGAGTTACTATAGGTATAATAAGAAGAGGTATAACATTGCGCATACGCCGCCAACAAAAATCTCATTGTTTCTTGGGCATCAGCCTTAAACCACTAGACCGCTGATGATATATAACTATAACTCTATGAAAGAAACTCAATGATAAACTGCCGTTTGCATAAAATAACACTTTAAAATTCTTCTTTTGAAACAAATAAATATTTCACAATAAAGAAGA
>JAPYZR010000473.1:0-31824 GCA_030522945.1 Trichopria nigra | reverse complement strand
GTTATTTCTTAAAATATTTAAATACCAAATGTATGTGAAATGTAAACCCCTTCCATATCAGGAAAAAGTGAAGTCCCTTCCATAAAATGGAAGAAAGGACAAATAAAAAAAAATAAATATAAATAAATAAACGTCAATATTTGCATTTTGGTAAGAAGACTGTTAATAAGGTATGTTTATATTACAATTTAAATAGCTATTTTACTCGAAAGAACTGGATCGTAAAATCAATTGGTCGAAATATGATTAAATGGGTATAGAATAATGCAAAGTGTACTGTTAAATGCATTGGAGATTAAAAAATGGAGTGAACGAATTTGAATTTAAAATGGATTCATCGAAATAATAATAGATGTCGAATTCGTACAATTTCAGCTTAATGTTAAAATAACTATTATTAATAAGAAAATACGTATAAAATTGAATATTGACCATGAATAAAAACTAAAGGTTTCTTTACAACAGATGGTCTAATTTTTTTCTTTATGAATCAATTGATCTAAGCATTGGCGATATTAACAAATGTATTCCACCCACGAAGTGTATCTCGCCTTAGACGCGTCAATGCTTTTACCCAAGATATTTCTTTTGTGAAGGCATCGTCGCGAGATTCGAACCCTCCGGTCTCTCCCTTGTGGTCTACCTTCGCTCCTTTACGACCTCCGGCGCCTCCGGCCATGTAACGTCGTCGACGGGAGAGGCTGCAAGAATGTATGCAAAAAAAAAAAAAGCGAAAGACAAGGGACGAAAGGGGAGAAAGGAAGCCGAGAAAGACGAGATAAGCGAGGCGGGATAAAGGGTCGATAAAGACTCTGAAATTGACGTCGATTCTTCATTCTCATTTTCCCCTTTATCGAATTTCTAGGTTAGAATTCAACCCCCGCCGCCCGCGCTTTGAATTTAAACACGTCGTAAAGCTAAAAAGGGCCGCATTTTTCAAACGCCGCGAGAACGATGAAATTGATGTAATATTCACCTTTTGTACTTTCGGTATTTACGACTCGCATGAGAAAGCATATGAATGCTCTCCAGCGGCAAATAATAATGTTCTCCGTGAAAAATTACGCCGTACTGCAGTATGGTCGAGTGCAATGCGTAAAATAAATTATTTGCTAAGTTCCTTCGTAAAAATTATGCTTTTGTTAAAAACGAACTTTAAAAGCACCAAATATTCATCTAGGGGAATGCTTTGCAAAACCGATATTAGAAAGCGACACACGGTATTGTACATAATTCGTAAAAACCCCGTAATAAAATTATCTTTTCCACTGATGCACACGCGGATAAAAATTACTATTTTTTACAACATCAACAATACTGACATCAAAAATTCTAATAATAAATGTAGGTAGTATGTCCTCAAAATATTATGGTAAAATTTCCAATAAAATTCCTTGCCGTGGTCTTGATTATATATTTGCGTGATTTCAGAATAGATGAAAAAATCTTGGTAAAATAATAGTGTCTATATCTTATTTCATAAATCTGCGGTAATATTGAAAATTAAATTTACGAGTACGTTTCTGCCAAGATTGACAAAATTAATAGACTCGTACATAATTTAATAGCGCCATTTTTCCGTAGAAATCCGGCAGCAAACATAATCCTTTAATCCAAGTCCTGCGTGCACTGGTCGCGATGATGAAGTACCTACTTGAAACTTTCGAGGGAAGCAATAAAGCTTCCGCATAAAGTCGAAACACGTCAAGAGATGAAGACTTGATTGAAGTGACTAATCAAGATGTTACGCCAAAATTGAATAAGTAACGAAATACTTGACAACGAATTAAATTGAAATTAAACGACGATAAAAGGGACGCTGAATTCCATTGTCGCGTTTCATCAACCCTCCTTGAAGAAGAAAGAGAAAAAAGAGGATAATACATTCCCTCTTATCCCCAAAACTTGAAAACCTAACCTAATTTGTCGCAAAAATAAAAGCGTTATAGAGTATATATAAACAATATATATATAAGGTATTGCACACCAGAGTATAATAACGGGCATTATTTTGGAACACTTCCAGCGAGCACTCGACGATTTTTATTAAAAACATTGCAGCGGTTCAAAATCCGCTCTACTTCAGTGAATATATTTTATAATAGTGAAAACCGGAATTATTAAATTTTGAAGTTAGTAGAGAGAGATTAGTAGTCGATTACGCAATTAGTACGAGAAATTACTCTCGGACGAGTGAAAAGTTTTTGCACCCCGAGCAAATGTGAGTGACGGCCATTACACTCGTCAAAGAGATCATATTCTACCACGTGGGAGAAGTATATTTTCAAACCTTTGACGTAATGATAGAAGGAGAAGGCAATTTCTGTATATCCAAAAGATAAAAGAGGAACTTGAAACTTGTGCTAAGGGAGTTGAAATAAACTTCCACTTTTGCTTAAGGCTACAGAAAGTTTAGCCCTTCGTTATCGAAAATTCTGAAACTTATCCTCGAAAATTATGTAACACAATAAGTTGAGAATTAAGCACGCTGCTCTGTAAGGAAAGAACATCCATTGTTACGGTATTAATACATAAAAACTTTATACATAGGGCAGCTTTTTCCATTGATGATGAGAAAGATGCGTAAATTCGCATTAGCGACAGAAAGTAGTGCGTTATTTCATCATTTCTAGATGAGAATGTCAAAGTGGGTCAGCTTGCACCGGTGCGAAATGAATGTATACTTAATCCAATGCATTTCAATAATTTCGAAAGTGAAGTTTAACGAGCATACGCAATTAAACCGTAATTTCCCATAATGACGAAATCAAAAGCCCTTTTCCGAAATTATCCGAAATTCATTACAAATAAATTAATTATCGTGCGAACTGCAAATGCCGTAACTATAGTTGTCGAAATATTTAAAATCAACTTTGTTATAATTCCGTTTTTGAAGAATATTAGAAGTTTTAACGCGGCAGGCAATATAACGCACAACTTTCGCATGGATGTATACGCCCAACTGCGATATTCAAGAAACGTCGCATTTTACCGAAACTTTCCAACGTACAATGCATTTCATCGATTATATAAAATAATGCGACTTATTAAATTTTGTTATTGCATAATTTCAAATCGGTGGCAGATTTATTTATATTATATATTAATATTTATTGGATTCGTTCATTTTCAAAATTTATATATATATCACGGGGCTTGGTTCTATAAACTCGTTGCACACATTCAATAATGCAATGATACGATTTGTTAAATTTCTCATATTATATATATGTAAAATTTCCATTTTTGTGTAATTCATTTAATAGTAATAATAAGTTCCTGTATAATGTGATTGCTCCAATGTACTATTTTTACGGCCCATGGAAATTATTGTGACAACTGTCAATGAATAAACAATTCAACTCCTCGCAAGTTCCCGTCATTAGTCCATCAGATAGTTCTCTAGCTTCCCAGTGTTTGGTGTAACCGAACTCCATCATGGCGTAGGCAATCCGCATTTTGGAGCAGCGAAGATAGACGAAATTTATGAACTGTACTAAGCAAAGGGAAATTACAAAGCAGTAGGAACGTTGCTGATTTCATCTGTCGTAAATCTTTAGGAAACCACTGCGTTAAGCAGGTTATTATGATAAAGAAGCTATTACATGGGAGCAACGGTGATGGTATCGATATTATTGTTCTAAATTGATCGTTAAACTCTAAGAAGACATTAGCCAAATTTTGAAGCACGTATACTGCGGCAAAACCGAATTACCAACCAGGCGTATAAGACATATTCCGTGGAAAAGCACCATTAGCGTAGGGAAAAGTAAAAGGCAGTTGTGCGGAATCGACGAAGATGATCACAGGAGAAGCTCCGAGCGACCCGATGGTGGTAGTACGGAAATCCATCTGAACGTTATATTCTATTCGCGCAACCAAACGGAAGAATGAACGGTAAAAGATGGTACTCCTATCCGTGACAAGCTGCTTGACGGTGCTCTGCTTCAAATTGAATGTACCTCCAATGGGATGAATTATTTGAATCAATAAAAACGACGGGCCAACAGTACCGGGCGCGGGATGATCCATGAAATATTCAGGTAGCCTCCGCCGTTATACCGGATGCAGTCGAGGATCATTTATCCGCATTAGCGTCTTCGCAGATCGTTACACGGTGTGGTATAAGGTTCTCGCTGACACCGGCGTGCGTTTCGCGAGTACGAACGATAAATCTTTCATAAATCTTATCTTCTTCCCTATAGCGCTCGCTCGAGAATGAGGTATGCGACAGCGGCAGTCTTTTTCACGCGCACCCTTGGACGAGTAAAAAATGAGCGGCAGGCGTAAAAGAAATAAGAGGATCCACTTTTCCCGGACAACCCTCGTTTCGGTTATTCGTCCTCCATACTATGGACCGAGATATCCGACGAAGCGTTCAGAGCTGCACGCGCGGAATGCTAAAACGAAAGGGATAGTGGGGCGCGGGGTGGGGGGGGGGGGGGGGGCGGGGGGGGGGGGGGGGGGGGGGGGGGGGAGTCGCATGCCCCAACTTGGGTCTCGTTCGTTTCCTTGGGTTCGCCAAGACTTATTTCCTACGGTGTCATTCGATGACACCTGACCTTCATTTGACTTTGTGAACTCTGTATACTGACATGTTCTGAAGTTTAGCTTTTGTCGCCTGCGACAAGCGTGTGTTAGGACATTACAATAAATTTGAATTTATTTGTTTTGATGTATCATTATCTGATATACTGTTCAAAACTATATATAATACCAATTTCCAGGTTTTACAGCTCTCAAATCGCCTCTAATAAAGCACGATATTTAAAAAAAAAAATCAAAATAAGTGACCCTTAACATTTAATAACTTATTTTATATGACTTAACTATATATGCGAAATCTAATTCACGTGGTCCAAACGTCGTAGTACCACAAGATAACCCCCACGAAAGACTGGCACGATGACTAGTGGCGATTACTGGTGTAACGATCAAATTGTGAGGAAGTCAGTGGACACCTTTCGGCCACAAAAGAAACGCGAGCTGATAAAAGTTACCATCACGTGGCACTATATCACAATTATTTGGTATCCTTGTTCGCCCCGGAGCTTTACAAAACTGAGTCCCTTTCGGACCATAAGATTGGACTTTTCGGAGACAATCTAAGTATAACACGTTACATGCTGTATTTTATACCGACGACGACCTACATCGGTCGGGGCTTTGGTGAGTGTCATATCCGCAATTTCATTAAAAATAAGACCACTGAATCTTTCGCCAAGCCCATCAATCTGCGCCGAATTGTTTCGCCAGATTTCGCCTATCATCCTATTATCATTGCAGTGTGAATTTAAAAACTACTGAATTCCGTGGTTTCGGTTATGAAATCACGAGCACGGTAGTATTTAAAAAATTTGTCTAACGTGATTGAATACATATTCTTCCAAAATATTTGTTACAGCAATGATAGAAATCAGAATGTAACAAAAGTTGTCATTAAAATGTAACCAAAATGTACTAAAAAAGTTAACTAGCTACTTAATTAAATTAAATGTCATTGGGGTTTGGATTTTCGTTTTCTATTGCCACTTTTCTTTTCTGAAAGTAAATATATTGAATTTGAATTTCTCGTAATTGGATTATAAACAGTCGTATTAAATACCTGTGACAATATTCGAACGTCGAAGCACCGCAAGATGACGCTATCGTCGTAACTAAAAGTTGTAATAAGGTCACGTGGTATGTATTAGAGGTACGTTGAACAGTTTAAACTCTGTCAAACTCTTTTCTTCACTAGCATCCTTTTTATAATAAAATTTTTTTTCAACTTATTAAAATACTTATATTTATTACTCATTTATTGGATTCAGAATTTTAATTGTTTTTAAATCCCTTTTCGTTTGCTGAGCATTAAGACTATATAGTATCTTATCTTATAGTATCTATATAAAAGATAATGACAGAATAGAAAATGTTAAAAAAGAAACATTCATGTAAATTAAGGTCGTCTATTCTTTCGACGAAACTCGTGAAAGTTCGGGTTACTTCGTAACGTCCTCTGTTCCACAATCTTCCCAACAGCTCAAGTTTATCCTCTTACGCTTAGATTTCTTCTCTCTATCTCTCTTGAGTTCCGAAATTTCATGAAAGAAAAACAACCCACGGAGATATACTTATAGGTTTTTTTTAGGAGCATTTGAAATATCAAGCGTACATTTTGAATCACCAAATGCCTCTAGAAAATTGCAGGCTAATTCTAATCCGTTCAATTTGATTCTAAATTTGAAAGTTATAGTAAGTTTCGATGCAGTAGAATCTGGTTTTGTAGTCTTATTAGCAACTAAATATAATCTCTTGTAGGACATTCCTGACATTCTTCGTTAATATGTTTCTTATATATATATTTATTTATCGTCATTAATCAATAATTTGCCTTGGCTTAAACTATTCAAATTTAAATTTTATTCAAAACTTGTTTAGAACACACGTAGATTGTTTATCTACTGATATAAGACCAAATCCTCGTCGTCCGGCAGTTTTCGAAGGACTGAGAGTCCTTCTATATGTAATATTACAGAAAAATTGACGCCTTTTAGAGAAGCACCTGCAAATCGGTCGTAAAATAAATGTTTAATCGTTGAAAAGCTGCAACGTCCGAGTTTGTTACGTAAATATAATTCTTAGCGGTGCGTGCATCGAATTAATCGGCCACGTGCCGGGAAGATAAATTATATCGTAAAAACCGAGCGTCCATCGTAAGCCGCGTCAAATACAAATACCGCGATTTCGCGGTACTCGAGCAACGATATAGAACGTTAATTATTATGTGGATTTACCATACGTCATCGTAATGACACCAATTTCCGGCGCCGGCGTGCTGTTCGATATTATGGACCACACTCGAGTATACCGCCAAAACGGTTTTCATTTATCACAGTCCGGAGTAAAAGTAATGTTTTGTTGTTTTTTTTTTTACTGCAACGCGCTTCCGCCGGCGCGCACTCCGTTGATAAGCACACTCAGTACAATATTTTACTGAACGTGCGGGGCTGCGCTTCATTTCTATTTTATCATTCTCGAGATGGTGCCCGAGGTATTACAAATTTATTTTGAAGTAATAACGACATATCTGGTGCTCAGTCTTGTAAGATTTCGATATAGATTTGTAAAAAATAAAGAAATAAAAATTACAAAAAAAAAAAAAAAAATGCATTTTGCGAATTCGCATGTCAGCAAATTTGAGTGACATTATACGTGTTATTAGTAGGCTATATTCGTTATTGGTACCTTATAAAAGTAACGTTTGAGTTGCACTTATTTATCATAACAGATTATTCTTTATGAACTGAAATTAATTTTATTTTAAAAAGTTGTCTAAAAAATGTTTAAACCGGCATATTTTCACAATATTTTCACATTATATATACATTTCTTTTTTGTACTGACACGAGATGAATTAAAATATTCAGGATCAGGATAAAATTAAAACTGAAAAAATTTTAGCAAAACTAACGTACATAAATTCTTAAATCTATTATTTTGATACTAATTAAGATCAAATATTAGTTATAAATTTTCTATGGTAAATTTGGTTTTGGAAAGAAAACGGTTGACAATACTTACAATAATACAAGTTTCTCTTAATGACCAAAATGTTTTTTATCTTACTGCACACATGTGCACTCATTACATTATATATGTATATATATTTTTTATGAACTGAAATTATATATATGCATATAACTATAGTAAATGAAACTATTTAATTCAAAATCTATTGTGTTACTGCGTACAAAACTAACTTTACAATAGAAAAGGAATTAAATAGCTATCAAGGAAAAAAGGAACGATTCGTAATTAAATTATGTTTAAAACTGTCTGGATTCAGTTTGATTTTTTTTTTTTTGTTAATTTTTAAATGCCAATATAACATGAAAATTAAAAATGATGGATTCAACATATCGAAAAAATGATTTTGAAACTTGAAATTTTGCAATTATTGAAAAAATCTTCTTTTCAAAATCAACGAAAATATGAAAACGATATTAATACCTATATTTCTCATTATACTTATATTTCGTATTTTTTTAACTTACGCGGATGAAATTCACAGTTTATTTTTCTTTTATAATAAATTTTATGAAGTGGCCAAAGCATACAATCTTCCACGTTTACTTTTATCTTTAAATAAAAATAGCCGTATGTGTTTTAGTTAATTTGCAACGAATTACTTTGAAAAAAAATTGCTCTTGATCTCTTTTGAATACATTACGAAACGAAATATGTATAATGGTATGTGTAAAAGGGAATTGTACGGCTCATAGGATATTTCAAAAAATGTATTTACCTCGGATACTGCGTGTGTATAACATTCATTTCCTTTTGTCGAATTACACACACTTTAATTCAATTAACTGCTGAAGTTATTAATATGACTGGATATTTTTACTCGTTACATGTTACACACATAAAGTCGTAATAAAGTTTAAACATATAAAAAATACACGAATCGTAGAATAATAGAACGAGAAGAAATTGACATCAAAGTAACATACTTAGAATTACGAAACAAAAAATATCTAATTTCGCAAGAAATATAACGAACTTATAAAACAGACGATAATAAAATAAACATTAAAATGAAGAATAATTCTTACGAAATAATAAAATTATTACATCTTATTAAATTATGAGACAAGCACAATATTTTTGTGCACTTATATAGTTAGTTACATATATGTTAACTAACTATGGCTTACTATTTAGTCAGTATGCTTATTAGCTACGAGAAAAACTCACTAAACAGTTCTCGAGCAAAACGCACACAGGGATGCGAATCTTTTGACAAAATTTTTGGTCTCGCCCACGTGTCTCGCCGCACAAAGCTTCGTGTTCCCCCTTTGACGCTGCGCTATCCTGTTTATATAAAGCCACGCCTCAAACGCGTATAATTAGTGAAATAAACGAGCGAAATTACTTGGTTGCTGTCGAGAAATAAATCAGACACCTCCTCGACATTGGGAGCGGACACGAAAGGATGCTCTCCCTCTTGAGAGGAAAATTCACACCGTCAATGTTTCGAAGAATAAAGTGCAAAGGGGCGCAGAGACGGGAAGAAAGCATAAACTGCGAGTTGAAGAGAAAGAGAAAGAAAAGCAAAATAACGTCCAGATTGAAAGTCAAAGAAAGACAACGAATATAGCGGTGGAAGGGTTGAGAGTACAGATGGGGCAAAACCCACTAGCTAGAAAAGTGGTCAGGGAAATGCAATGGGAAAAGGGCGCCGGTAGCCAGGAAGGGAGGTGGGTGTAAAAAAGAGAGTAGCAATGAGGGGTACCTAATAAAATAAGGGTTGTTAATGAGCGGCCAGGGAAATACAGCGCTCCGCCGCGCCGCATCTTCCTCGACCCTCGAGGCTACATCGTGAATTCGCGCGGGTACCATATCTCTTTGTAGACAGCCGTCTGTTCGTAAATTCTTCACTTCGACAAAAACGCGTGTTGCCTTGTGATGAGCCTAAACCTGTTTCGCCGGTATGCCTGCAGTAAATTTTCAACATTTCTTCTCTCCCGCACACAATTATTTTCGTTGCAAAATTATATCTGTTGTACACGGTCGTGGCTTTCGTACAGTTTAAGCTTAACAAAGAATATAATACATTTTTTTTTAACGTACAATGTAAAAGTTTAACGTCTTTTGTTTCGTAATTTTCTATTGACACGACATATAAATTGAATAGATTAATGGCCAAATCAACGTTTTTTTTTATAAAATAGTTAAATGCTAATTATCAAGAGCTTTTTCCGCGACAAACATATATATAAACTTGATACAAGACACAACACTCTCTAGATCAATACGTTTACATGTTCATTGTTGTCAAGTTCACTTAGATAAGAATATGCCTAACTCTTTAGTGCATATTGTCACTGATAACAAGTGCATCAAAAAATGCAGAGAACTTGACGATCAATTATTCGCTTTTTGCTTCATGCCTTACGTGACCTAATAAATTTATGCACGTGGACATACTAAAATGAAGAAGCTCCTATATATAGGTCCTAAGTTTCTATCACTGTTTACGATTCTGGGTTATAATTGGAATAACGTGGCGCCGCAAAAATGATAGTAAATTGGCGTAAAACTCTTAGCACAAGGAAAACGAAATACGTGCGGTACACCTACGAAACTCTCGACTCGGTTCGAAAAAAGAAACAAACATAGGCTCCGGAACGAATGAGAACAAATGTTCTTCGAAGTACAGAGTTCGTGGTTCGCGCATCGTCACCTTACTTGTATATGTTTCCTCCCCTTTTGGTTTTCCAAGTCACTCGTATTTTCTATTCTGGTTTAGTTGTTTATTATTGGTGCCTTCAATTACGTAAATGTTATTGATGTGTGTTCGGTAACAGGATTTTTCGATGCCGTTCCTTATTTTTCATACATTTTTGACATTTTGAGTTTAAAATGTTTATCCCTTTTCTTACGTTTATATTGGTCATAAATAAATGAGAATATTCCGATAAATTTGTTTAAACATTGACAGTGCACTAACTTTCGTAAACGACGTAAATTAATTTGTGTATACTCGCCTATATTATTCGATGCGAATTATCGAGGTCACATGCATCAAGCCCCGATCTCGCGGCCTGTAAAGCCCATAAGCACCTGGAAACACCTTAATGCTATAGATATGATTCGCATAGGATGTGTGTCAAAGTTGAAAGCATACTTATCCTTGTTGCTATTTCGCTCCAAGTGTTTTGGGCGATGGTTTACGTTGCCTCTAACACATATTATTGAAGGATTTAGCAATATGAATTGAATCATGATTTGATCAAAGTAACTGTTGTCGATAAATGAGATACCTACGTACGGCGTTGACAATTATTGACAATTTTGTCAATTGTTGATAATAAAGATAAAACTTCGCCGCAGCCGTAGTTTTATCACAAACTAAACGACAAAATTAAAATTACAAGACTCTGCATATGTTATGAATGGGATGATAGGATGATATCACAATCACTCGAAAATGTTCCCCTTGTACTATATTGCTGAAGTTTCTGCAAATGTAAATGGCAAAATTTTACAAAGTTTTCACTTGATCAAAAGCTCTAAATTCATCTGTTCCAAACATGGTATTACCCACAGGCCTACTACCGACGAAGCTCGATGAATCGATGGTACTATTAATTCGTCACTGGAGTATAGCTCCAGGAAATTAGGAGCTAACAGATGAGATTCATATTGAAACGACTCCAGCGACCAATACGTTTTTAACTCGAGCGCGGTCTGGCAACAAATAATCGACACAACACGATGTGATTCAATTGAATCGAATTATTAGTATTTTACCGCTCGCGGAGGATTTGCAGCTTTTGTCCGACTATTTCGCATTTATTTACTGCGTATGCGTGCAGTTTTACAGGCTCGTAAATAACGCTCGTAGAAGACCTGAAAACCCTCTTGTGTACTCATTCCAACGAGGCTATTCCCAGTCCGAAGTTGGGCGTTTAAAGTGTCATTTTGAGCTGGCGAATACATTGATCCGCGGGAAAAATAATGAAATTCGTGTCATGGCGGCGTCGGCGTCGGCGGCGGCGGCGGTAAAATGCATAATGCAAAACGTCGTGTTTATGAGAAACTTTGGAATCGTCGAATCGCGCATTATATCAGTCACGGCGAAAAGCAAATTTCCACTTAAGACTTTCAATCCCTGAGAGATATTCGGCGTGCTCCGCGGCTCTTTCGGTTGGATCGAACTTGCCGAGAAAGTTCGACAATCTCGACTTACCGAAAACTTCGCCACAAGTAAAGAACGAACAGCAAAGAGAATAAGAACAATGGAGAACAAGCTCGGAAAAAGATCGTGTCAGCGAGTAGATAAAAGCTTGCCCCTCGAGAGATAGAGAGAGAGAGAGAGAGGCATGTGGAATTTTTCATTTGATTTTCACTGCCGACGCGTATTATGCGGTATTGGAGAATAAACTTTGGCTGCCCGTAGATCAGCCAGTAAATTCATCTTTTTAACTGTTTGCACTTTCAGGAGTTTCCAAGAGCCGTCTTCCTCGATTCTACTTCCGGTGGAAGAAAAGTAGACTTCCGCTCCTAAAAATTGATAATTATAGTCGCCGATGCGAATGGCAGTTCTCAATCGTCGTTAGGGGGTATGAGAACATTTTAAGGAATCGGACGTAAGATGCTCGTAAATTAAACATGTAAGACGAGCGATGATTCTAAATCTTCCTTAGATACCTCAAGACTTAAACGACTGCGAGCGCAACCACCTTCGACCAGTATATTCCAAGCTCCATGTCGATTCGTTGCTTGAATCGTGGCGGAGGCTGTTTCGGTCGAGTTGGTTTTCTCTTTTTTCTCTCCGTAACAGTCTTTCCGTTTTCTGCAAGATTTATCGTCGTCGAGAACGTCCTCATTGAGTCTTGTCTCCCACATTCCTTTTAACGACCTTTTTCTATTCCCTTCCACGAATTTCCTCCTTTTGCTCCCGTGATTTTTCAATACAGTGGACTATTTATCGCTGCATCCTTGGATAATTAACTTTTCCTTTAAAGAAGAGAGAGAAGTGGAAAGAGCTCTCGATTAATGAAGAGGGGGAGAATGCCGAGAGCACGGTTCATCGAGTAGCGTGTATCGATAAAGCTCCAAGTTTAGCAGTCGATCACTTTCAGAAAGAGGAACATTATTCGATCCATTAATAAACGTCAGAAGCGCTGAGCGCGGTTCGACCTCTCGGTAGTCGATCCATCGCGGCTTTGCGTTAAACTTTGTATATTCTCGAGAACACTTAAACACCTCCGGCTCCCTCCGTTACCCTAACGCACATGAGCATATACGTTAATTACTTTCGAGTTACAACAAACTTGGTGCTCGGAACGCTCGAGTGGTTGCCGCTTCAACTCGCACGGAGTAACTGTGTATTTATAGAAGAACCAGACACTTTTCCATTGATTTATTGATTAACTTGAACCGAATTTACGTGACTTATAGGTACTTCATTGTTTCGTCGTACAATATGCGATTTTCGATAAATTGCAAGAATGACAGATGCACGATCGTCAGTTACAATCTATAAGGTCAGAATACTAGCGGGAATTCTGTAGTTTCCGAAGTAGACTCTAAACTAGTTACGTTCTGCGTATGATGGCGGAGATGAAGGATATCGCGCGATATGAAATACAAGGGATTAGGAAATGGAATGACGTCGCTGTCTATTACAAGTGACAAATCTACAATAAGCGAAAATATGCGAGTAATGATCTTTCTATAATGAACAATAAGTACGTTAGAGCTAGCTCAATTGGCTGCAGTATTAGTTTCTTTATTATTAATAATATTATTATTATTTTAATTATTAAAATAGAAAAAATAGAAAGGATACATTTTGATGTCATCTTCATTCCTTTAACGTGGACAGTATCTGACACTCGGTTGAACGTCTCGAGGCATATGGGACACGTGAGCCCGGAATGTATTGATTTCTTTCTGTTCTCTATATACACTCCGTTCTTTATTTTCATACGTAACGCTTTTACATGTACTGACCTTTCATGGCGAGGTCTTCTTCAACAACCTTCATCTCACAAAGAAATTCAAAAATTTCATACATACCTCAAACACGATAAACATCGTGCAGTTCTATCTTTGTTCATTGTCCGTCTCTCGTTCTTGCAACTTCCCTCTTCCGTATATCTGTCTCGTTTTCCGAGTTCCCATTCTCTTTGCGGTTATCCGGGTCGTTACTATTTCCATTTCGACCTTTGCCGACTGTTGCTGCGTGACTCTTTCTCTCTCTTTCTCTCTCAGTTCCTTTTCAAGTCTTCCACTCATTCGTCTCTATTTCGATGCAAGTTTGCGACCGTGACCACTTGCTCAGTCACAGTTTGGTACTACTAAGCGAGTTCCGTAGTTGAATCCACCTTAAGTACTGGTAACGGAGTGGAAAACACGGACAATAAGGCCTACCGTAAGGATGTGTGCCAGTGGTCCAACTGGTCATTATCTATAACGAAGTCTCAACTTTGCGCACGTAATTCGGGACACACGACGGCTGGCGCTCCGCCAAGTCGAATAAAGCAGCGAGTTACGCTAAATACAAATAAAAGCGACATTGCTTGCACTTTCCTGCGAAAGCTGAATAAGTATAGTTGCACGCGAAAAAAGATGAAGATTACTTCCACGTAAAAGAACAGCTCCCTTCGGGATCATCAAGTAAAATACGTGATGCGAATTCGTAATATGGAAGTTTAGTTAAAATTGATCCTGTCGTCGTATTACTAGAATTTCATTCGGCAAAAAGATTTTGCCGAGAATTCATGAAATTTTCAACGAAGGAACATGAGATGCGCAATGCAATCACGCGGAATGCGTCGTCGACGAACCAAGGAGTTCTTAAGAGCTCCGGCAGAGGAAAGTGCCGCAAAGATAGGAAAATATCGAGCGATGCAAATCGAGATCAGTCACGCAACATCTTTTTCTTCCAATGTGTACGGTATGTTTCACGTTCTCTCTTCCTCTTTCTCTCTCATACACAACAAAACACACGGAGATTTCCCCGAAAAGACGCTTCACAAGCCAGCACACGTATTATAGGAAAATAACTGACTCGACATCTTGGTTTTCTGAATGTCGAAGTAGTTTCCCTGCCAAGCTGGCACACTTCACTCTGTAACGCATACGTTTAACGTCGATGTTGACAATGTCGTTGCCGACGAATCATTTCTTGCCCAAATCTACCGAAAGGCAATGGATTCCAAAGTTAATAAACTACCTGAGAAATCGCTGAAGCACATGGTGAGCAAGCACATTCCTCCACGACCATCTATTACTTAAAATATTTTTCGATTGAACATAAAAACATAAGTTATTATCTCTTGAAACTACATGTATAACAAAAGAATGTCAATGACGAAAGGTAAAAATAAAACTTTAACTTGTTGGAAAATTTAAGGTGAATTCAATTGATAGGATAAGCTCCTCGGCTCTTCCAACATCATTGGTGCGAATTTGAATGTAACCTCTAACACGACCGCCTTTACTCTAGAAAATCCGAGATTCTTAAAGATGAAAGAAGCGATAAAAGTGACTGAAACCAAAGATAAAGGTAGTAAAAGAAAAGAGAATATTATTCTGATCGAAATTTGTTTTTGAGTGGTACAATATTGGAAACTCTTTTTAAAAGTCATGTTTGATATACATCTAGAGATGTTAAGTGTATTAGAGGTTCAGAAATGGAGTTAAAGTAAATAATTATTCATGCTATTTTGACGTTCACTGTTGCATAATAAATAATTATGTAATACCAAAAAAGCTGTCGTATGGTTTGAACCCCAAATCATGACCCGTGATGCTCTTATTGTCCCAAATTCGATATTCCTGCAATGTAGGTTAAAATGATTGAAGCAGCGCAGAAGATGGGAAGTTTGCAGAATCACGCATGTTCCGGTTCCACTTGAACAATACTCGCATTTGTAAGTGAGGATTTAGGGAGGAATATATTCGCATGTTAGATACGCTACTTGTAGTAGTAGTCTGTAACAAGAATAAGCCTGTACACATATTGGTAATGATGGGACTTCTATGGGCGGATGCTGAGAGGAGTTTCTATAGAATATTACGATAGAGTCAAGTCGCTTATCCAGGTGATCAAAGGGAAAGCTTTGCAAGTAAAATTTGAATCTTATTTTCATTTTAACGACGATGAATCAATTTCCGATGTTTCTCTCCAATTCATACTTTGATAATCATAACTAATTTTTTTGGTCGAAACTTACTAAAGAAGCTAAATCAAGTTTATTAAACCAAACTCAATATTTCTTCATGTCGTTGTGAACGGAAAATATAAATAGCCCACTAAACTACTCGATCGAGCCAGAACCTTTTTGGTGCGTGAATATGCCGCTGCCCTTTATCTGACTTCTGATTCGATTCGCTGATCTCGATTTTATTAGCGACCTTGTCGTTCCGCGGTGGGGACCGGCTGTGGAAATCGAAGGGAAAGAAAAGGTCAATGTTCTCGGGCGCTAGGTCGAGATATAAGAATATTATGAGTATGAAATCCTTCTGTCGAGCGGATGAAATGATTTCTCCTGGGTTACGTCAGTCATGTAACAAATGAGAGAACAAGTAATCCTAAGCGAGATAAGCAGCCAATGAAATGGAAGGAAAGATAGAAGAAGGGAGAAATGTTATTTATTTCATGAACGTGATTTTCTTAGAATGAGTATCACGTAAAGAAAGGTTTATTGTTTTCAAGCGATCAACCCCCATTCACTGACAGGAATTATTGCTCAAATTCGGGTAGTACGCCAGACACAGTTGATACGATTACCCTCGATTTTCTGTTTTTTACTAAACAGCACTTCTTATCTCCCTGTTCTATACTATGTCGCGCACTCTTCCATAAAGAATCGGCTGTTTTTCCACGAGTGACATTTCTGAACGAACTTCTTCTTGTTTTATTTATTATGGCGATATATTCATAAGCGTAATACGTCTGCCTTCCCCTTTCAACTGCCTGGATAAACATTAAGCTCAGTTCCTGGCTCCTAGATGAATGACGACATTGTCACCACTATTGCTTACTTCTGTGTATGAAGGCGAAACTATGGTCCGCTCATTCGTACCATGCGAAACTTCGATGAGGGCGATGTGCTCATTCGCATGAAAGGATAGGGAGCGCCGTGTCTTGTGGTTAGTTTCGGAGCGATTCGCTTTGGAAACCCCAATTCCGGACGCTTGCCCCATACGACGTGGACGCTATTTGTCTCCAAGTTTCTCAGGAGAGTTGTTACAGCTGTCAGTGCCGCTATTGTTGCAATAAAAAAGAGGCTAGTTATATGAAAAGACTCAGGGGCGAAGAAAAATATCAAAACGAAATAAAATAACGATAGTACTACTTGGCGTTAGTGAGAGGGTGGAACGTAAATAAAAAAAAAAAAAAAAAAAAAACTGTCCAAGTCAGCTTTGTATATGTAGCGTAAGGAGAATAGGTTTTCATGCCAAGTACAAACGATGCAAGTCGTTTCATTCGTGAGGATCGTTCCACGGTTACTATCTTGTCAGATAGGACATCCTTCGATGCAGAGAAGCCAGAGTACCGATTCGAATTTTTGTTACGTCCTGATGCTGCAATACTGATGCTCGACTGCATCGTAACACTGAGGAATGACGCGTGTTTGTGCAGCCTGAATGAAAAGTTTATCTTCTCTTTCGGCGAAATTGTAATAAGACGAATCTATGGCATTTGTTATTAATTTATTTATGCATGTGATTCTTAATTTACCCTTAAAGTCAAAATTGGAATAATACTTTCAAGTATACCTTGAATCAAGGCAATCTTATACAAGTATGACGCAGTGGCTCGGAATTTAAAAGCATAACGATTTAAAAATCTTGGATAGGACGATTCTACGAGTTACGCAGTTGCTGCTCTCAACTTTACGAGTGTCTTTATCTGCGAGGAATCAAATATGAGTTTCTCGTGAAGTTAAAAACGCACTAGGAGATCCATTACTTTATAAAAGATAAGGTTCGAGCATGCCATTAGCTCATACTTGGAAAACGTGAGCAGACAAGAGCTACTCCCATCTCGAGAATAACATCGCATCATTTTGAGATACCTATATGTATCTGATGATATTTTTCCCTATCTGCAATACTCGCAGACGTTTAGGGGTGCTATTTTAACGAGGGTATTTACAACGTCTTAATGATTTCAAGTAATGCGCGTAGACAGTTGGTCGAGTAAAACATAAAAACCAATTAAATTTTATCAAAGGAAAATCTTAAAGATGCGCACGAGTAACCCAAAGGCACTTTGATGTAGAGCATCTACTCGTCATGAAAGGATCAATCTCTGTGAAGCTACGGTATCGAACAAGTCCGCATTTCCGATTCGGTCAAAGAGAATATCAAGGAGCATACGGGTTGCATTAAAAATGAGCTGGTCGGCGATCCTTATATATGCGCGTAGCCAAAGTGATTTCAATTAGCTGTCGGTATTTTCTGATCACATCAAAAACAATCAATTCGATACATCCCAGAAGTTGTTTCACAAATTTGTTTTTCTTATGAAAGCGTTGATAGTAATGACACAGCAGCTACCATTTAAAAGACAAAGGATTTCAAGATTTATGACAGGATCTTGATTGAGAATTACAGGTTAAAAGTAAGCAATTTATCTATAAAATAACCACTTAGCAAATAAACGAATACTTTATTTATTTAAAAAAATTACTTTAAAACCATTCATTTAAAAAATACAGAAGAATTGCTTACATTGGCACAGAAAGACAGCAGGCAACCATGGCTAAGCAAAGTTTTACGGCTTCTCGACACCGTCTGACCCGTGGATTATCGGCTTACCTAGCGACTGTGTTGGGGCTATTTCTGTTTCGTGTGCACTGCGGTTTCTACGAGCCTATACGCCTTTGATTTCCGGATTTTTCGTCTCATTGAACGTCCACTGAATTCTTTTCCGCCGCGAATATTTCTGCCTTACGTCTGCACTTATTCCCATCTTATATTCCGTCCGCAACCTCGTAAATCGGAATCGATAAAGCACATAAAGATTCAAATGTAAAGGTTCCCATACTCTTATTGCTTTATGGCATAACAAAATACGACTTTTGAACTTTGAGGCATTTCGATACAACTTTCTGGTCCGTAGCATCCGATCATTTATAAATTACAGATCCAATATATATAAATTACATCCAATATAGTGTAACAAGTCGTGCACATATTTCTGTGTCTTTGTAAGGAGGAACAACAACAAAAAATCAATGAAACATTTGATTCCTGGGTTTATTCACCAAAATTTAGCGGCATATCCACGAAAACTCATATCTCTGAAATTGGATATGCAGTAGTATAAAAAGGCTAACGATTTTTTAAAATATCTATACAAATGTACCGCAAGTACACATTCGGTCAGATCCTATAACATTATGTGAACTAGTATGTGCTCAGCTTTCAAACCCGTAATTTCGAAGTGTCTGACAATTGAGTACAGACAGGCATAGTGAAAGATTTTGAATTCTTGGACACCCTTTGACTAGAAATTACGCGCGATATTAACCGTTCTTATAGTAATAACGGAAGTGACGGAACGAGAAAAACGACAACAAAAAGGGAATATATGACGAAAGAATGCCACGGATAGGATAGGGGTTGTAAAAGTTGAGGAGAAAGCACCTAACAGGATTCTGAGGTAAAGGATCCGCAAGCAACGGCAGGTGTGAAAACCGGCAATCTTCGGGACTCACACCGGAAGGAGCCCGAGGGAAATTCAGGAAACGATGTGAAAACTAGTGTTTTATGCATCTACGACATGAACATGCGTGACATTGGAAAAAGGAAACGTCGGGGATGTAACGCCGTTAAACTTAACTCTGTCCCCCCACAATTGCGCTATAGGTGCGTTAGTACATGAAGAATATTTTAACAGTAACAAAGTGGAAAGAAATATGTAAATGAGATGCCAGATCCCGCAGAATTCGCAAGAAATGCCCGAACCAGTTTACCACACGCGACCAGCATAATACGTAGGAGAGGTTTTTATAAAATATTAATGTTGGGATTGGATATATATAACAAACTGCTGTTGATGACCGCGTGAAATTGCAGTCTCCACTTATTTAATGTCACTGGAATAAGAATGTTCAATTCTTTATAAAACGGTATCTATACTGTGTGAAAAACTCAACAGTACATATTTACCTTATTATTTAAACCTCAGTTTTTCATAAAAATAATCTGAAAGTTATTGTTTTATAAAAGTTCAAAACTGTGTCGATTTAAGAACGTATAACAATAGATTCTTTTTATCACACTTGCACTAAGATTCTCTCATACGATGTCGGTAAAGCCAGTGGGAGGTTAAAAGAAAGGCATTTACGGCGTAACCAATATTGCGCATGCACAAATGCGTTTTTCACATTTTACGGCGCACTGACTCTTTAATCGATGATCGGTTATCCAACTTTACTTGCATCAAAAAGGCAGAATTTTCATGCAAATGTTACAAAAAATACCACGTACGTCGCGGCTGGATAAGCAATACAGCTCAGACAATGTTTGCATTCTTCGAATGGAGGGTCAATTTTCCTTTGCGTAATTTCTTCTCATCTTTTTCATCCTCGCTTGATTTATATATCCTCTAATATTTATAATTATCATTATGTTTTATAAAAAAAATATGATATTAAGAGGCATTAATGTCACCTTCTTTTCCGAAATAGGAGGGAAAACATTTTTTCATATTCAGTTATTCATGCATATGAAAGTACACGTCTTAAAGTATATAAAAATACTTTTTTCCGATGTTTTAAATATAAAATGGCGGCATGTCAACTCTCGCAGTAGTACGCCTCTCGTCATGATTAAACCCTACCGATAATTATAATTATAGCTTTAAAACAGAATATTCAAATGACTTATCCGCTTTTCCATTTCATCGCAGTAGAACAAATGTCCCCATAAAGAAAAACGGATCCAACGTTGATGTGCAATGCAGGCTAATAGTAATCTATTTACAACTATTGTTTCCCTAACATGTACAAATGGAAACGTTTATTTCGAGAAACGTTTACGAGATATCATATAAAGCTTCATTGTAGCGCGGAAAGCGGATGCGATAAAGAGTCGACCGGACGAGTGCAGACAAAACGCCTGGAAGTCTGTCCGTAAATTTTGTGAAGCACAAGTTTTAGTCGCGAGTCGTACGGCCAGCATATTCGTATCCGGTTCCGGTATCCTTTTTGTCCCGCTTTTTCATTCCTATCTCATCTCGACTTTGCTCTACTCTCTGCTCTAAGAGAGTCATCGCCTCGTTTTTGCGGCGTTTTTCATTAAAGAAACATCTCTTTCAGGCATTTTAAATCTTGAAATGTGAAGAATTGCAAGATAGAGAACAGAGAATAGCGTAATGTCATTAGCAAATGTAATCATTTACTGATTTCTCGGACAAATAAGCACCGATCTGAGTTTTATTACATATTTAATAGATGTAAAATGTAAATTTTCATTTTCTGCCGAAAACATTTACTCTAATGATAATATACGTATAATGTAGTAATACACGTCTATGTGACTGAGAATTGTATGCAATGCAGAATTTAATACTTTGATCCTCGATCTTGATCAAAGTAAATGATGTGTTTTTTCTTAGGGTTAATATGTATCAATGTTTGCAATATATATATCTGTTATTCTACTGGTATTCATTTTATTCATTTTTTTTTTTCTTTTTTTCTTTTTCTTAATACTGGCTACACTTACATCACACTACATCCCGTATACAGTTTTCCATAAATATCACGTTGAAGTACCGCATGGCGTATACACCGCAAGACAGTGCCGGTCACGTACCTTAGGATTTATGACTCGTGAGAAATATTTAGAATTTTGTCGAAAGTGCATTGCGTTGGCGCCTGTCTTGTAGCTTGTAGTGTGGTAGTGAGAGTTGCTTAGAATTGCGTTGGGTGCAGGTGGCGACTATCCGATCAGTGTTTCTTGTTGCAGGACCACCCCAGCTGACCAGGGCGGTACTCAAGGGGACAGCCGAGCTGCCTTGCGACATACGACCACCAGCTTCGAACGACTCGGCGATCCTCATTGTTTGGTACAAGAATGACGTCAACCCCATTTACAGGTGAGTTCACTCATATATCGAACTCTTTTTAATTAGATTATTTAAATCTAGTTCTCCATCGTGCGTTGTATACACTGGATGCTATAATACAGGAGGTACACACTCTTTTCAGCCAATTTCGTTTCATCACATGGATTATTTTTGTTTCGTGTCTACAATAATTTTACATACCGCATCTTATAATGTTCAGGCCAGTTGTAGTTTTGCATATGCCTGTAGAGTATAGGCATACAATTGTCTATTCTATACTAGCAAAACAAAACTATATTTAAAAATGTTTAATATTAAGATCATATATTTTGACACGTTATCGATAATGCATATAACGAAGCAAACAAAAATGACGTCTAACATATTATACGACAAATATTAACGTGTCTATAGTAAACGAATCAATATTGACAATCGGATTTCTCCATTTAAAATAGTAACCAAAAGCAATAACGACTATCTCACTACCAAATAGCACAACAATGACATCGCTGAGAGATTATATATGTACCACCACCAATGACTAAACCCATCGAACTCGTATAAATCAGGAGAGTTTTCCCGCCATAACACTAGGAAATAATAATTGAACACTTTGATTGAAAACGGTCTTTTGAAACAAAATTAATTTTCCCGCAACGCTTTTCATCGTGCAGGTGTAAACGACAGGTTTAAATGATTATAATTGAAGAGCTTTCACCAACATCTCGTTAAACTATGATTATAGTGTTTCCGAACGAATATGCATAATGCACTGAAACGGCAATGTGGGGGATTTTATCGCTTTAAATTTATCACAAATATGCTACGGTCTCAACGTGTCGGTGGGAATAAATTGTAGAAGGCATCGCGTACAAACATTATCTGATACAAAACAATGTAAAAACGACCTCGTCGACGTGACTAATGCTCGTTGAAAATGGCTCGATAAGACGCCGGAATCGGGCTACGTGCATGTCGCGAGAGTATCGTCTTACTAAACCACGTACTGCGACACCTGCTGTTCATTCGCAAACTGCCGTATTTATTACTAAAAGCATTATGAACCAGGTTATATGACTGGACAATGGCCACAGAATGCTTTATTGCCCAATGAGGCAATAGGACCACTTTCAAACTGATTAACGCTCCATGAAGAGACACCTTTTCATGAGGAAAGCGACAAACGTTTTTACGTTTATTCATGTTTTGTTCCTATTTCAATTAGAGTTAGAGTAAACAAACTATAATTCTTAGAATTAAATTATATATATATACGTTAAAAAAGCAACCACTTTTGTAAAGCATAATGAATTTGAAAATTAAATAAGCAAAAACTTTGTTATCGATTGTCACGTAAGAGCACCTTGTCGTAGGAATGGACAATAAAGTTTAACATTTGAGAAAATTAAGATACCAAGAATTTCAGTGAAAATAAGGTTAACTGGGGAAATTTGATATTCATTGATATCATCTCTTACGACCGCAGGTGCGCTTGAAACTTTTCTGTAACGTTGCAGCATCACCTGACCTATATCTACTAATCACGAATAGCTTCTAACTTTAACATACTTTGGTTTTCGTCCAGAAAAGACGCATGAAAGAATAAGTTATTAATTAAATAATTATATCTTTTGAAACAAAATGAAACGAAAGACAAATGCAAGTATCAAGTTCTGAAAGAAAAAAGTCGAAAGACGCTTATAGAAATCGTTGTTAAATTTAACCAAACGAGTAAAGTTTATTAAAAGATTATTCCAAAGTAGACGATAAAAATACTATTTCCTCACATAAGTATACGAAGCATCACATAAAATTAAGATCTATAACTTCCTACTTAATGTTTACTGCTATAGTAGCAGGCCGTAAACGTGAACTTCTATACTCCCCCATGGTACATTCACAAAAAAAGTAACCTTTTTATATCCAAATGTCATTTCATTGTCCTGAGGTGTTTTTAATTTTTAATCCTTATCATCACATGCGAAGGACAATCGAAGCGAACGAAATTATTATTTCATTACAGATTTGTAGAATCACTTTACGTTGAAATCAAAATTTCGTGTCGAGTTCTCTGTGCAAATATCAATTAGTTACTTTTATGTACATTCCTTATCCGACATTCAAACAAAAGTAAACAAAAGCAAACATTGCGTCGAGGATAATTTGCTTTTATTTGAACGTCAGATAAGGTAAATGAAACGAAGGCAGACATGCGCTTAATTAATAGATGAAATGGTTATAATAGCATAATGTATATACAAGATATACAAATTGCGCGTACTGGATCATTTTGGTCTTTATTTTTTAATGTTTCATCTATTTTTAATGATCTATCTTAACGACTGAAATATTAATTACTTATTCGGGCTGATTATAATAAAATCCGAAAATTCACAATGTTTAAAAAATTGCAAAGCGTCGTGTAATGTTAACTTGTTAATCGTGTCTCGGTTGCAAAACTTCACTCGATTGAACACAAGCATCATTCGATTTCGGTCACGTAAAACCATTTCTCATTTCAGCGGTGCATGGTATTGACTTTTCCGTCATGTCGGCTTGTTCCTCCGTGGGCATTAATGGCTTAAGATGGAATTGATAACGGGCTGTTTACTTTAACGGACTCATACGAGCAACCGATATTGTTACCTACACTCCGGAGAGAATATCGTAAGAATTATTGCACGAGCCTTTCATTATTCCATGAAAATGGAGTTTTCTCCGCGAGTATCAAGTTTACGCGAGATCAGGCAACTTCCGCATTTTCCGGTTTTAACGCTAGCCTAGAAAGTACACGTATAAATAACGTCTGTGAACCTATGAATCACCGACATGTCGTTAAATGCTAACTTGTATTCGAAATTCACGTTTCTGAATCGATTTGAATACGTCGTTATCGGGAACACGGCAACGTTTATGAATTTAGGAGCGCGCTTGATACACAGCAGTTGAAATGGAATTTTAATATTTATACGTCTTCACTTTTCACATTTATACCGAGTTTAATTAATTATAAAATTTGTTTAAATCTCTTTATATCGTTATCTTTTTATTTCAAAATATATATTGATTTGCTATTTTATGCATTTCACATTACATTTCGAAAATTGTAATTTATACAGGATTTTCAAAGTATTGATGCCTTTGAATAAATTTAAAACGCTGAGATAAAGTTATTCAAATGTGAAGCTTTATATATACTGAGAACTGAATTTATTTTTCCAGCGTTTTGAATAACAAAATGTAATTTAATTAATTTAAGAAACAGCAAGAATTAGTATATCAGATTTATTTTCAAGATTTATCCATAAATTTTGAATTAATTAAAGTATATTACTCGCAAATTCAATCACTCTTTTACAAGAGTGGCTATATGTTCACTCCAAGTAATTTAGACAGTAAACGAAAACTTCGGATTGAAAAAAAAAGGGAGCAAGTGCACCTCTATATATGGATGTTTATATTATTATTAAAAAAAAAGAAGAAAAATAGTCGTATAATAATACAGAGAGAACTAAAAAATAATACAGTTAAAAATATAAAAGTGGGCTGGCTGCGCGTGTTTCATGAAAAAGTTGCAAAGCTATGTGCGATATTCCGTATAGCGTGCATGGAAACGCAGTAAACGTCAGGGACGCCGCTCGTAACTGCGATCGCATTCACCCCCTGCAACCCCCGTCCCTTAAAATATCCCCGAATACAATACTCGCGGGATCACACGCCCTTAGAGCGTAGTCTACACGGTGCGTTATTTTGATGCACTCGAAATATTGCCATCGCGTCGGTATTAAGCACACCATGTCTCTCATCCCTTATAGCAAGCACCCATCAGCCACCCTCTAGATAGCATCTACGAAAGTTCATTAATGCTGCTACTTGATCCGAGTCTCTGTGTATCATCTGGCATCTAGTGGATTTTCACCGTCTAAATAACGGCCACTTCAACTTTCAATAATATCTGTTTTCTAAAAGTCGATTAATTAGAGGGGACAACGCGGAAAGTCTTTTGACAGTGCTATACAGCGACTGATCGGCACTACTACCAGAGCTGTTTATAAGGGAAATAATTATAATATATAATTAGAAGCGTTTTTCAAAGGCACGGAGCGCGCGACGTTTTCCGAGTATATCGACTGCTTCGATAGGACGAAATAAGTATCAAGGACCCTCTCATGCGTGATAATTGTTTACCGGCTCAAAGAACTCGTAAATTAGTTATTTTAAGCAGATTACATCTTTATTTCTTTCTTCTAAGAGTTCTTGATTAATTTAGTTATTCGGATTTACATTAATTATATAAATTAGTATAGGGTTCGGAATGATATAAAGATAATGAAGTCTAAAGGATTTATTATACCTGCAATTTTGTACAGTCGATTCCCGGTGGGAGTTCTTCGTTCGTCTCCTAATACTCCGTATCTCTCGAATCCGTTCAGGATGTTTCACTAAATAATTCCAAGGAATAAAATGTTAATTGACTATATAATTGACTATATAAAAATAGATTCCTAACTAGCATTCACGTAAATCCGAATATTCGTTAAATAATTAAGTCATTCATAGAGAATGAAAAATGTTCTAAAAACGGTAGTTCTATTTCAATTTCAGTTTTAGCGAATTAAAGTTGAAAAACGAAAATAAGTTAACGAAATATTGAATAAAAAAAAAAAACAATTATTTCTAGTATATATAATCGAAAAAAGTAATTTTTAAAATGAATTTATGTGCCATTTATTTTAGTTTTATTAATTGAACGAATTTGAAATATTGAAAAGAATAAAATCAACAAAACAAAATAAAAAAAAAAAGATAATAAAAAGGGAATAATTCTAAGGTTTCCATCGAAACCACGCTCCATTCACCCCTAATCACACGCATGTAATTTCCTAAGCACCTTTTAGTCATAATTAGCGTGGAAATTTTGGCAGAAAGTAAAGCAAAACGGGACGGAATAATTTCTCGTTAGGAATTTGTCGAATTTCGCACAAACGAACGAATACTTAATTGAGTTTAACGAAGTTTATTACTGCGCGTTTGTGATGAAAGGCTCGTGAAATCTGAATTTGTATAAAGGACTGTAATTTCGCGGATCTTCATTTCTCGCGTGTGATGCACACGTTTGCATCAGCGAAAGAGCTTTTCAACCAAGGTCAGACGTACAGGTCGCTCAGTAATCACTAGTCTCGCTTTGCACAGGGAACGCGCTAAATCCCCGGGGTGTTCGCTAAATTTCTACATTCAGCAGCCGCGTAAAGTTATACTTTGTGCAAGTCTTATTGACTATAATTATTTCCTTCCGTTCATTACGTAATTGAACGACGTCCTTTTCTGTTTTCTTTCGTATATATGTATTATCAAACAACGTAGCTTTTTGGAAGCTAAAGTGGCTCGGTCATCAATAACAACGATTCCTAAAATATTTTAAAGTCCAAATCTATTTTAGGGCGTTTTTACGTCTTTTTTGTTGAATGTACGCAACTTTAACCACAATCGTTTTAGAATCGGACAATAATTCGACAGAATAAATGCGCGAATTGAAAAGTCTAATTTCAATTTTATCCTGGAAAATTCTCGCCCTCTACAAAAACCGATTTGTCTGAAAATTGACGGCATTCATAAAAAATGCGTAAACGCGCCCTAAAATGGATTTGGACTAAAAAATATATATCTACTTTTAATTTAATTTAAATATTTTAGGTTAGAAATCGTTACTATCGACCGGACCATAAGCTTAAAGGAGCTCGAACATAGTAAAATTTAACAAAACCATTCTATATATATTTTTTTTTTTTTTTTTTGTAAAATTACACTTGGTGTACTGAATACTAAATGTAGAAATGGACTTGAGGGGATGTTAAAGAAATGATAACGTCGATACAGGAACCTACTCTAGAATTCTCGCTAATTTTTTATCCGATTTCGCTTAAATTTTATATGTAATCATATCTATCACCTAAAATATTTTGTATATTGAATATTCGCAAACGCAATCATGTATTTACAATTCTTACAGTTTGTAACCTTTGTTATCATTACATCGATTACATCATTAACAGTTATAGACCAAACAAAATTGTGACTCTTGTAGAGTAATTCTATATAACACATTCAATCCCAACAAAGATACTAGTGGAATTGATTCAAAATTATAACGCTGAACTCAGCGAAAAATTCGAGAAAGCATCACTGGTTCTCCTTAAGTTTTATAGAGATTTACGCGAAAACAAGAATGTGTGGCAATCGTCAATTTTCGTTATTTCAAAATTGATGGAGAACTTTCGGAAATAAATTATTTTCCCGTATCTGCGTCAAAAATGGTTTTCTCATACAATGTTATAAACCAATTTCTTCGCTATCTTTTTGTGGATTGTGCATATTATGTAGAGTCATCCTATACATATTGAGTATTGGGTTCATATAGAATCACATACTTTGGCAAATAAGTCACTGCATTTATCATATGTAATCATAATTAAAAACAAAAAGAATCGAATCTGTTTTACCTTTGAATTCCCTGATATAAAAGACTTTCATGAGCTTATTCTCCGTGACGTCTATTACCCCTTAGTGATTTTGAAATGCGTTTGTTTTACGTACGGAGAAATAATAAAAGTCCATTTGTACAGAGCAGCGATGCAAATGTCTTGTATTGCAAAAAAGTGCAATTTGCCTGCGAGTAATGTTTAGATTTAGTCTACCAGCTCATATTCAGATGCGCAGAGTGTGAGGGATTTATTAACCGGCAAAAAGAGGCTCCAGCGCCGCAGTGGCAAAAAAGGGACAAGGAGTAGTAGGTGCTAGGCGAGCATTTATCTTATTCAAATATAGTAACGCCATCAGGACAACGAGAAGGTGGGTGTCGGCGAATAGACACTGGAGCTGCACTGTGTTGCAACGGGTGCCTAGGGGGTTTGCGCAACTCCGATCTGTACGGCGGATATGGTACGCGCAGCCGCGACCGACTCTCCCGGCGTTTTTCGCGTAATTAGAAGCTGGATAATTTATTTAACAACGCTAGACAGGGGCAAGATGCTTTTCTTGTGCTCAGACGTAATAGTCGGAAAGCGAAAGAAAGAAAGAGTGAATGAGAGAGAGAGAGAGAGAGAGAGAGAGAGAGAATGAGAAAGAGCAATGAAGAAAGCAGCAGTGCTGGTGTGAGAAAACTTGATTGTGCTTTGACGCTGCTGAGTCGTCTTCCTCTAACGCGTGTTTCCGTAAAAATTTCATTCCCAGACAATCGGTCAAATTGAATTCGCTCAATTTCGACAATTGTCCTCTATTCGTTAAGAGCCGAGCATTCGGCTAACCGCCTAATTCGATTCGTTACTTTGGACTTCCAAAAATGGTTCGCATTTAACAATTGTGTAAGAGAGTGGAATTCTCTTTTAATTGCATTGTTTAATTGACTCGAAACCACTTCCCTTCGGCTGTGTCTTTCTTTCGAGAATAGAAGTATTAGTCGGTTTAACAATCATGCGCACATAACGTAATATTCTTGATGCTAAATATACGACGATAGCTGGATAATGAAATGATCAAAATATCCCGGTTAAATCATTTTAGAGATAACACAATTTTATCTGTATCTGTCTAATAGTGATTTTTGACGAGTGGGACAATGAAATCTCCAATCGATAAGCACAGTTAAGAAGAATGACAAATTAAAGAAAAATGAGTGAAAGAAATGAATGTACAAGGATTAATTTCCAAATAACCATCGTCGCTATATACGACTTGTATTCAGTATGTTCTGAGTTCTAGTTAAGTGAATGAACAATGAGGTTAATGAATGGATGGATTCTAAAAATTCGACATGGGCCTAAACTTGATGTATGCAGATTCGATAAAGTTTTCCATTTATAGTCTTTCGGAAGTTGAGATTAAATATGAACGAACCATTATTTAGGTATACGATGATGTAACTTTTAGATTTTGCTTCATCGGCAGTAATTGATATTTTCAAATAAATTACGATCGCGAAAATATTATAGAGAACAGAGCAGAAAGGTTTTTGTACGGCTTTCAATATTTTTGCCTGTTTGCATACCTGTCGGTGATTTATGGCCGAAGGGTGAACCCGTATGATTTACAAATTGAACGTTTTTAGAGTACATCAAATCCGCATATAAAGATTTTTTTTTTTAATACGTTGTGCTACGAATACCAATCGGTTTTCGATTGAACCTGGCTCTAATGACATTTTCATCGTTCAACAATATTTATCAGTTTTTATAATGGTTGATATTACCTTTTTTTCTTTTTTAATATTCGGTGAGCTTTTATGCGTAAGTTATTGTATTAATCAATTTTTTTTTTATTCTTTGAATTCCATTCAACATTTTGCAATTTTTCTCTTGTATACATTATACTTTGCATGTTATTCGTTTGTAACAATACATTTTTTTTTATTGTTATAATACCTTTTAATATTTCGACCAAATTTAAAAGCAAATTCCAATATTTTATCGGAATTTGGTGTTTGTCCACTAAAGTGATTAAAATCTAAATTTCTATCAGCGCCTCGACCATGAAGGCATATATTTAAGCAACCAAACATGGTTATTACAATGTGTCCAATTATAGATTTTGCTATTTAATTAGCGTATGCCTACGAGCGCCACTCTGTTAACAGCCAGATTAAAAAAAAGAATTTCAGACAAACTGGTTGATAGAGGGAAAATGAAAGAGAGAGATATTGATCTTGTTTGTTATGCCATGGACATTATGTCCCAAAGCAAAAAAGTTTTGTTTATAATAAATTTACAATATTTGCTTAAAAGCTAACGTACATACTAATTGGAAGAACACATACAGTCTCTGTTCCAAAATAAGAATTCGCTTCGTTCCTTCATTGTTAATGTATATAAAAATATGCTATACCGCTATTAATGACGCTCTTGAGATATGACTATCGCATACAAGGCTGACCAATGGGTGAATCCGAGAAATAGTGCCTAATAAGTAGAACAGAAGAAAAAGAAAGAGAAAATAAAAGGAAAAATAAATAGGCTGTTTAGGTTGGCAATAAGTAGTTGAAAAGAGCAGGACGAAAAGTATCTATTGAAGAAGATTATCTAAGGGAAATAGGGAGTGAGTGCCAACATTTAGCATAGTAATTAGTATAGGGCATAGCGGAAGGTGATATGTATTAGCACATTACGGGCAGACGGACGAACGATAGGATCGTCAATGAAAAGATTGCGAACGGGGATTTGGCTCTGATGACAGGCTGAGTTCTTTTGGGATTCAAGCAAAGGCCATAATCCCGGGCTCAGAACACTAATAAAGAGATATCGTGGTTGAGTTGATTTTATGTTGCATGGCATGCTTCATTTCTTTGCTTTGAATATTTATGTCAATTTTGTTGAGTATAAAGATTTCTTGCTTTCACTGCATTTGGTATATGAATTTCGACATAGCCGCTCTAGATAAATTAATGAGACACCTTCACGTCGTGAATTACAATTCATGAACAATCGTTAAACCTCAGTTTTGAAAATAAATACGTCGTTGAAAACACTGGCAATGCAGAATGGTATGGCTTCAACTATTTGAACTCACTACTATTGAATTATTATGATTATCAATTTTCTTGGCGTGCTGGTTAAAGGCACCTGAGAGTACGAAGAAAGACAGAAATTTTGTAGGTACTTATAATTTACAATAAAAGTAATCCATTTTCAATATTATGTAATATGATTTATCACGATAATTTTCATATTCCCAAAAGTATTCATTAATAACATATTTGATATATAATATCAAACATTAATTTTATATTCATTAAGTTTACACTAACATATGGGTATATCAGAACTGTGGAAATAATCTATTTTCTACAGAATCGTAATTCTGAACTAACAATGGCATGACTTGCGAACATAAATTATTCATTGTATTTATCACGCGCAAACCCTCTAACTTGAAACTCGGCAAAAAACAGTCGGATTACATTATGTGCAGCCTTGCGTAATAAGATTTATTTGATTGCCGGTTATTGGCCTGTGATTAATATGCCTATGTAGGCACTATTTTGAATTATAATCTATACTGATGAATTTCAAGTGAGGAGAGCCGACAAAATTATAAATCGTCGAATGAAAAATCAACAACCTCGTTAAGATTTCGAATAATTATTTTAACCCTTTCCGTCACCGTGGCACACACGCTGTGCCACCTTTTTTCCGTTAGTTTTTTCACATTTAAAAACCAGTCTCTCAGGTTTTTTACGTCGT
>JAPYZR010000472.1:0-31853 GCA_030522945.1 Trichopria nigra | reverse complement strand
CGTGGATATTTTTGATATATACAATTTTTAACCAATATATTTGCCTAATAATTAATTATTATCTAAGAAAAATGGACATAATTTCTACCAGGGTTGTTATGCATGGTATATATTTTGACCAACCTTATCAAACAAAAAAATATTGATTAAATAACGCCATTAAGTAAAGGAATACGCTAACTGTTAATGGTATCAAAGTCGATGTACTTTTATCAGGATAAATTTTATTGACCCCAAGTTTTTATTTAAAGCAAACTCGCAGGTTCTGCTTCGCAATGTCGCAGTCCGACACCATACGCGATTCACCCCTTAACCCTTTAAAGCTCGTTGCCCACAAACCGTAAGTTACGAGGAGGGCCCAGGGCTCAGGTTGCAACAGTAGTAGCACCCCACGGGTTTCCAGGGGTTTCCGCCTTTTTCCCCGAGAGAAGTCGCATTGAACCGTAATTTGCGGCCGGGACATTTCTTCCCTCTGCTCCTTTTTTTTTCGCAGTCGGCGCGCGCCTAAATCTGATTAAAAGGAACGTGTAATTTTTTTTCGATTGCGGGTGCCGCTGATGAAGGGGGCCCCGTAATTTTTTTATTAAGGGCATAACGGGTGGCACGTTGTCGTAAAGAAAAGCGCGAAAGGGGTGGACCTCGAGGGTGAAAGGAGTTTGCCAAGAAGTCGCTGATCACGACGCGTCGCGCCGGAAGTCGCCGCGGCGAGTTTCGCCGCCGGAAGTAACGTGTTATTTCCCAGACGCGACTCCGGGTGAGAGCGACAATGCTCCGATTGTCCGCAGCCTGTCCCATTCATGCTGAAACGGTCGTCGCTGGAATCCGCTTTTCGTGGAGAACTCATGTGTGCACGTGCGCGCGCTCGCGCATGTGTGGGAATCGAAGAGGAACGTCATTTTTCACATCTCTCGATTCGTCGATGCGAATATCCGGGGGTTTTGTCACTCACACCGAGACGAATTTAATAGTTTTCGCTTTCTTAGAAAATTCTTTATGTGAGATTTTAATTCGACATATCATTTTCACCTATCGACGAGAAGCTCTTCGTGTATTGAATACCACTTTGACTTATATCGTAGTCTTCGGATATTGATATCGCGAATAATTTATTGGTATATCGGAATGCTACACGTAAGATGTACGTATTAAACTATGTCATCCGTTACATTCCAAGTAGAAATGTAAGCTATTTTAAAGCAATGTAAACGTTTTGTACGCAGTTGGCTCGTATAGATATTAGGCGAGATATGACGAAGCGTATTTCTACATTCTGTATACTCCCTCTCTTATAATTCTAGTCCCGTTCTGGTCCTTCTTTGACAACAGAGCAAAACATAATTTTCTGTACTGTTCAGGAACTATTCTTGGCAAAAACCTTGAAAAGAATAATATTGCAATTTTAGGTAATATAAGAGCCAAGTATAGCAAAGTTTGTTCGGATTTCTGATTTAATTATGGGGAAATGTTGCCGGTTGGCCCTTACGGAATATTATAATACGTTGCTACGAGAGGCCACAAGGTAGAACCGCGGCAAACCAAATGCTCTCACCGCCCCCCCCCCCCCTCCTTGCCCTTGACTGCCCGCTAACCCAATGAATTTAGATTAGATTAGATTTCTTCCATGCCCTCGAATGAATCTAAAGGGCTATAAAAAATTGTTAAAAACTTTACGACTGCTTTTAAATCTAAAGGGCTGTTTTAAAATAGTATTATAACAAAAGTATATATATATAACTTAAAAATACTTATTACTAGGACACTTTGCGATATGGCAACTCTTGTCATTAATATGTGCGGTAATAAGATCAAAGTGCGTTAATTACGGGCATCAGTGACCATATGTTTGATGATTCTAATATACCGCACTACAAGAATTGTTCGATTTCATCAAATTATTTTTTATTTAATTGCAACTATGTATTATTTAAAGACCATGGGCATACAAGATAATCAGTCTTAACATTAGGATTAAACATAATTTTTAACGCAAGTTCAACAATAAATCTTTATACAATAAAGTTTTAATCATATCAAATTGCTTACTATTTTACTCAAAAGTGTATTACTTTTGAAAAAAAATATGACCAATTGCAAAATAAATTCACTCATATCTATATCTTAACGAATGTTTAATCAATTTTGTAAACGCAACAATTGAAATAAGAGCTTAAGTTTTATAAACTGAACTTGAAACATCCTAAAATTTGTTTATAAACATAACGTACACATTGTACCATTGAGTACGCGTTATATAAGTCACTTGCAAACAATGTCCTTTAATCGCGCACGATTCATTGGATGTTAAATTTACGATAAAGCGAGGCGGCAGTAAGTGACGTAAGATGTCACGTGGTAATAGACGTATACTACGGTTTTGAACCGGAACCAGTTGTGGAATGCGAGTACAATTTTGATCGTTTCTCTTTTCGTTACAATAAGTAAATGACCTGCTTTAATAAAGCAGTATTGCATTAACATAATTTTTGTTTATATTTACATCGAACGCGGTTATACTGTATCCTAGTCTATATCAGTTAATAATTTTTTTTAGCTCACCTTATAAAAATTCAACATTAATTTTGATCCGATCAAGGCATGAAATGAAGCTACAAAAATTGTGTTTACAATGTTTGTATTTACGCATCCGAAATGAAATTTAAAAAAGATTTCTTAAGTAGTGTTATTCGTTTCAATTGCAAGTTCTTGCAAGCTTCTTGTAAGTTTAATAGATTGGAATATATACTATTAAAATATAATATTAATATAATGATAAAATTTATGTATCTGAAAAGCATGCCATGTAGTAGTATAAATAATACCAGTTCATGACCATTTGTTCTGGACCCCATTACTTTTAACACGGAGCCCACAAGAATTGGGCAGAAACTGTTGTTTTTTCTACTAGGGTGAATGCAGTTTAATTCTTTTATTTTATATATTTTGTTATAAATGTTTTCGTAATTCATTATAGTTATTAATATATTCTTAGAGTCTAGTAAATATTACAACTGATAAAGTATTTATAAATACATATATTATGTCAATATAACGTACATCTACAATCAATAATTTGTAATTAACTAAAAATATTGAATTCTAAAACGCAAGAACAAAGCTTCACCTGACTACCAATTTATTTAGCATTTAAAATTAAATAAATCTTTGTAATCATTTTCCTTTTTGTTCTTGTGTATAATTATACAATACTAATATATCCAACAAGCATGCAACGATAACTAATTTTGTTAAAAGTAAATATCAAGTATGTATTCAAATGTGATTACAATGTTAGGAAAATACAATTTTGAAAAAAAAAAAACAAATTTACGTAGTAGTTGCTTCGAATTAAGCACTATTAAAGCTACATTAAGAATAAAATGCAAATGTTACATGCCCATGAGGAAAACGCAAGCCAAAAGAACAGAATTGAAACAAAATAATACAACAGCTTGAAATGAATACTTTAGCGACGTTCATCAGTGCAACTTTATAACGCGTTATAGCACACGAAGCTGCTATCCTTCAGCACACACTATATTAACAGAGCGATAAATGCGATATACGCTGTAAACTTTATGAAGCATATTTGTCTCATTTTTTATTGCATTCGATACATCCGGGTTCTAAATTTTTAAAATTTACGTTGCAATATTTATGATATATTATGTTCTCTTGTCATTTATGCATAATATGGCAATATTGAATACGAAAAAACACGTACAACATACTTATGTTTATTGCGGCTTTATTGTTGTTAAATAACAAATGCACTTATATAAATATGTTAAACGTACATATTTTATGTACATCGTTCATTATTATATAGTTTAACGGAATAATTCGAATTGCTATATAAATAAATCTATCTATGGGTTCACGGAACCATTATGATACAAAAATGATTTAATTATACATTTTAGAGATTATAGCGTGCTTTTATTTATGTAAAACAAGATGGATGAATAAAATTTATTATGCAATCGCACTACGCTCTTGTGTTTTCGACTCTGAATGTAACGAAGGGCCGAATAGTAGGAACTGATAATTATCTTAGATGTCTGTACAGATTCTAGAAACGTTCCATACATAAATTACAAAAAGTCAAAGATTATACATGAACGATGCGCAATTAAACAAGTTTTCAGGATGGACATTACTTTTATCGTCGATAATATATTAACTTACACATGAACATGAAATTATGTTGAATCTGAAATTATGACCCTGACGTAGCCTTGAACTTCAAGGTAAATTTTTATATCTAGATAATCATTTTAATAGTCTTATCATAACTCATATAATTATACTGTTGTCATGCGATGATATGGTTTATTACACTTTCTAATTTTGCAGAAATATTGTTGGAAATATATGAAAAGATAAAGTGTGAAATATATCATACCCGCCTGTGTTACAGTTTTCAGTTTCTCGCACGGTTCTTTCACCTCCACGGGTTGTCTTTTCCATTGAAAACTGAATACATATAAATTTCTTGAACACTAAAGCACGATTGGGAGATTTAAATACCTATAAGTTTTAGATTTTGAAATATCTGTATCAAGAAGTCTCCAGTGTTGGAAATTTTACGTGAAAGGTCGTCGGACGATTAAGCACACTGGACTTCAAAAAATTACTTTGTTAGGCGTATAATAAATCTTGTTTAATTATTTTTAAGACCAATCACGACGTATATAACGCAGAAACAAATGATTTATTGTTTTCCATGTGTGTATTAATTAAATGATTAATAAATTAGGGCAACTAATCATAGCTGTTAGGAACAGTAAGGAAAGAAATTTCTGAAAAAGATATATGTTCATATAAATGTTGAGTTACGTTGACAAATTTTCATGTAAATTTTTTGTTATTTATACTTAATTAAAAGAAAAGATTGCTCAAAAAAAAAAAAAAAATGAAAGATTCGATATCTCCTTGTATGAAGCTGTATATACGGTGCATGGGCTTCGACATTTTTTATCAAGGGATATAAAAATGTCGTTTGCAAAATGCAAAATATGGTATAGAGTCTTTTGCATATATACAATATACTGCCCTAAGCTTGAGAGAATAATGGCACGAAATGAACGTAATGTAATTGTAAATGCGCATTTGTTCGAAATGAATGAAAATTTCGTGAAATTCGTCACGGTGTAAAAGCGAATCGGGCCTAATGTCGTCGCCTACGATCCTGGACAATGCGTCCGAGCCGAGGAGAAACGAGTTTTTCAAAACGCGGAGGTTCCTGGAAAAAGAGATTTATTTTTCTCGAGATTCTGACGACGCTTCGCCTAAAATCCCTGAGTTACGACTTACGACCTTGCGAGGGTAGTTTCTACAATGCTTCGCCGTTGATATTCGTGCTGTTCCTACCGTCGTGCCTCCGACAACAATTAGAGGTGTAGCATAGTGCACCGATTTTTCATGCCAACCTTGCAATGCCCGGGAGTTTTCTGAAGTATTTTGTACGTATTTTTCATCCCGTGACATAAGAGACGAATGACGGACTGAAATATTACGGATATATGTCAAACGTAATGTTGATCGTTAATAATTCAAACATTCTTCAATTTTCTGATTATTAATTTTTCAACTGATGAGCTCTTTTGAAAAAGGTATTGGTTCCATGAAAGTAATGAGATGTCATGTCCTTCACTCTGTTATTTTAAATTTTATTCTTAAGTTTAGGCCTCCGATACATCCGAGATGTGTGGGATGGGATTTGATCACAAATGAATATAACATCAAGTACGTGTTTATTATTATTATATTATATTTACGTGTTTATTTATATAATATCAGTTGTCGAAACATATATAAATTTTCAGTTTAGGGTTAGTCATTGATTGAAATTTAACAAAAGAAAATTCGTAATAAATTAAGGTAATAAATCAGAGGAAATAAAATTTAGAAAGATAATAAGTTTTTTAATGCATGGTTATTCATACAATAATGATGGCTTACTTATTGTTAAAAGTTCATGAGTATTATTCAGTTTCAAAAAAGTAAATATTTATCTATAAGATTATATTAGTTTTCAAAAACGAGATTTCTTTTACCCTTAAGACAATTTTAAAATTACACATAAAAACTGTCGGGGGTTTTCCAAACTTTCTCCATTCTTTACGCTGATTAGGACGAATTCGTGATCCCCGTCCGATCGAACAACCGGTTTTTCGTCAAAAGGTGTTCAATTTAGACACTTGAGCCGCTTTATGATGATGGTGCATAGGAAAAGCCGAACGTTTTTCGAAAAGCTTGTAGTATTGTAGTAGAGAAGTGAGGAAACGGAGGGGGTGAAACCTGTTGCCAAACCTCCCCCGCCACTTGAACAACTAACCCTCGTAACTTGGCGGCGGCTCTTCGTCTCTCTGCGTAACAAGTTGTAAAACTTTCATTTTACGAATTTGCTGTACCGAATTGTCTTCGGCAACAAAATGCAAATCGATGGTGATTTAATGAACGTTGGGACGATTCGGCATTGTATATGATACGGATGCGCTTTCCGGTGATGTTTACGAGCGTTGATTATATGTTTGATGCGCTGGCCGGCGCCGCCCGGGCCGTTCCGAAATCACAGTTAACGACTTGTAATAATCAAAATTGATCCACAACTCTTTCGATGCTGAATCATTAAATTCTGAATCGGATAACATGATTGTTGGATGCCCAGGTGAATTTTGCGAACCTTCGTTTCCGGATTGTGTTTACAACAAACGATGGAATTCAGTTAAGAATCTAGTGCGGCATTTCTACAAGTGCCCGCGGCAAACTTTGCTATATGTGGTACCTTAGATAGATTATTACAATCCAATAATTTGATAATCATTCAGTAAAAAAAAAAAAAACAAGAAACGCAATAAAAAATAACGACATTTTCAAAATGATGTTGTACTCGTGCACGTATTTGTAAATAAATAATTATATTGGTGTGGAAAGTGAATACATAAATAACGTACTTAGACTTAATATATAAATACCTACACAAGAGAGGTGAACTATCAAATAAGTACTAAAATGTCAATAACCTTTTTTAAATATTAAAACGTTTCGATATGCCGGAGATTTATACAATAAAATAAATATCCAGCTGATATTAGTTTTACGTATTAAGATAATTAACTAGAATGTTAATTGGAAAAAAATAAAGGCATAAAGACGTTCATTTAAAATTATCGACACATAGAAGCAAACAGTACCTACAGGAAAGAACATTTATGCGAGTCGTTTAAAATATTGATGATGTCATGATGACAAGAAATATTTTACATGAAAAAATTTAAGCTACAGACATTCAGACTTTTTCTTTTTTTTTAACTGCATTTATATTTACAATCTATTGAAAGAATAATTAGTAAATCAGGTAACAATATTAACATGATTTGCAAAAAAAAAAACTCCAAAATGTAGTCTTTGTTAGCTAGTAACTTATATTATACATACATAGTGTACATACATACATACATACATTTTCGAAGTGCTGGCAGGAGACTAATTGGTCTAGAAGAACTTAAAAGTTCGTCGAACGAACGTAGATATAATGCGCGTGGACTACAGTTGTATGTTGTTTCAACTTAGATCTGGTTAGTTTTTTAATATATCCTTAATAAAATGGTAGGAAAACATCCAAAAAACATCACGGACAATTTTAGATACGCACAACTTTATCAATTTACTACCAAAAAATTAATTAACAAAGTTTGCGAAAAAAAAATACCAAATCTAAAAGTTATCGTTTCTTATCGATCAATTACAAATCGACATATCCATTATCTTGAACAAAATGTACTGAAATTCAAAAAATTTTATCTTTCTATTGACGAAATGGATGAATAAGTACTCTATCTCCAAATTATATACAGAATACAACAGTCATCGGTTTTTTAAAATTGAACAAGTAGAAGTCGAGGATATCCTCAATTATAAAGAATGAATGAGAAAATATCAAAAAATATTTTCTCTTGCTTCATTTATCAAATAAGAAATTTACCACGTTAATTATATCCAAATACTCATAATACGCGGAATTTCATACCGAATATAACAGCCATCGGTTTTTTTTTTTTTTTTTAATTGACCTATCAGAAGTCAAGATTTTTCCGATTCTCTGATCTCCAATCTGGAGCAAATGCATATATTTTATCACAACATATATTGAACCCATATATATACCAAAATCAACAAGTACGAAAATATAGTGTAAGACATTATCTTTCCTTGCATCAAAGTGAAGTGTGTATATATTTCAGCTGCACTGTATTTAACGTCACATGATATTAAATATGAGTTAGTTACATTGTGAAACCTGTATTGCAGATCAAACTTGAAATAAATGAGTATATGTATGAATAATGAGGAGCTGAGCGGCTGAGGCGGCGAAGTGCGCACCGTCATTGATGCGAATCGTAATGATAACGTAATTAATTATAATGACATTATATAGGGCGAATAAAACAATTTTTTCCGCTTCTTCTTCTTGGAAATACTTTTCAATCAGGGTGTAGAATCTTGAGGTGAGTAGCAAACAATTCAGTTTTTTCATTATCACTTTTGGGCTATATGCCATTTTTGAAATTATAGGTGGAATTGATACTGTCTTGGGCATTTTATTATTTTGGTAGCTTTTCGTTTCGAAAATTTGGAAAATTAAAATATTAATTTGTAAGTTTGGCTTCAATAAATAAAATGTTATGACGATTTTTGGTTACACGAAACAACGGAATATTTAAATGTTCTTCCTTTCTGATTATTTTCTTTTTCTTATAGCGGAAAGTTAAAATGAAACGTTCAAAGAAACAACGAAATTTCTTTCAATGAAGTTGAAAATATTAACTGAATTAACTGAATATTAACTACTATTTAAGTAATACTCTTATAAATTGAGTGATTTAGTTCACTACTTATTAAACAGTAAACAACTGAACCATATCGTACTATTTAGACAGTAGATCCAAGTATTTCGTTTTTATTTTCATGTATTATTAAAATGAATAATTTTTCAATATCGCTACAACTGTATACATATTCAAAATTGTTATTTAACAGTTTTAGAATCGGTAAAAGTTCGTAGTTCACTTTTTACGACGAATTTTACACGAAATGTGAAGAGTACTGTGATCCGAAGGATATACAATGGTCACGATTTTCAGTTTCGAATGAAATTGCTTGGATCCTGCGGTGGATATACTTTACTACGCAGAATAAGGCTGAATCAATTTCAAATCTCTTGGTCCATTATGAATGGCGAATAGGAATCCTTTGTGACGGTAATATCCTCATTTCGATACGATTTCAGTCATTTTACATTCTGCATTTTACATTCTGCATTTTACCTTACATTACGATGTCTGTAATTTTTGTTATCAATGTAGATGTCTATAATTTTTGTGATCAACTTTTTAAAATAAAGTTCAAAAGCAAGCATCTTATAATTTCAAGCGAAGAAATCCCTCACAAAAATTTAATCTGCTTTCTAGTTTAATCATGGCAAATTATTATTAGTTGGTCCTTGCGGAGTATATGTGCATTTCCTTTCATGAGAGGCCGACGGCAAAATTTATAATATACCAAATGTTCAAGTATGTCCTCTCATCGCAATAAATTTAAATATTCCGCAGGGGCCAATTAAAAATAATTCGTTAGGTTGTAATTTTCAGTTAAGATAAGATTAATAAATAATCGACATTTGCTGAGAAAAGACGTGCACGCGAGCCAAACACAAAGAATATCCTTTCCGGTTTATAATTTATTAAGCGCAAATTGCAAAAATGACTTCTCATAGTTTCTCAGTGATCTACAAGGTTAAAATAGCAAGTGATTCGTTGAAGGTCCATCATCAGCAGCTTCCTCAGCGACGCCCACCTGTCGCTCAATGAAAAGAACAAAAGCACGTTTTGAAAAATAATTCGGAAAGACTGACTTGGCGCAGCAGGGGTCCGATGTAAGGAAACACGAGTTCGTAATGGTGTGTTCTTCTAGATCGTTTTCTCCAAAAAGTCAGTCAAATTCAAGGATAGTCTAGTTTCGATAATTAACCGTTCCGGCGTATCTGAAACGAAGGCTTCTAGTATCACTCATCTAAAATTGCAATTTTTTTTTTTTTTGTTTGACAGAATGGAATTTTACTTTTATGAGAGACAGAGGAATTAAAATCTTTTAGGCAGAGACTTTTTACTACATTTTTCATTTGGAATGAATTTACAAATATACGATACAATAGTAAAAAAAATTAAGTTGGATAAAAATGATTTTATAACATTTATGATTAACTTATTTTATATCGAGAAAAATGTTTCTTATTATGTGTTCAAAATTTTATGAATAGAAAAAGAAAAATGAATTGTATTTCATGTCAATATTTTTCTGAGCACTGTTGAGTACAGAGGCACTGGAACATATTTACAATATGTTTTTGTCATCTAAAATGTTTATAGCAAGAATACACCAGTAAAAACATGTACGGACATCGTGAATTCCATTTCGCAGATACTGAAAATAAGCTGAACATATTTTTCGAAATTTAGAGAGCGGCATTGAATATATTTGATTACCCGGTATAGTCATAACGATACGGAAGAATATTTCGTGATGGCAATTGTATACACACTCTTTTTCGTGTGCCGCCGATTCTCGGGGGTGGAGCAGAACCTCAGTTGACTGCACATCTCCGACTGGAGTTTGACGTTGACTGATTGACAGCTAAATGGCATTTACAATGATTTTTTAGATTCGAAAATTATAGATTGGCAGACTCCAGGCAATGGTGTAAGACCCAGTTCAGTATTTTTTTTCTCAAAATTTTTAAGGTTTTGAAATTATATTCGAATGTGACTGGTATGTGATTACAGTTTGCCGTCAAATTCATATTACTAATTCGTAATGCATTCTCTGAAAGGAATGCTATCGGAAACGTCTGTGTGAAAATATGGGCTATTGCGAAATATTCAAATAGCTCTAATTCATATTGCCCAAACGTTTCGATTGAATATGAATTAAAAGTTATGAAACTGAATATGGAATAACAGAAATACATAACTAAAAATTCTTTCCAAAAAATTTGTTTGCAATTTCCTCTTCCCATCATAATAGTAAAGGAACGTTAGATTTTTATTGGCCTTTAAAAGACCACATAAACAGTATGTTCTATCACCATAATTAGCAGAGTGATTAAAAGTTCTACGTTTCGCACCGGCGCGACGTAGTTGGATGTATAAATTAGTAATTAGTACTCCATAGGGGGGTGGGAGTTCGCGCTAAGTTCTATTCTAACCTGACGTAGTTGCGAGAAAACTTAGCTTTGGATACATCATGAGCTTACCGAATTTACTGATAAGTTAGACGTTTAAAATTTTTATCGATCTCCGATCAAGTTTTCAATTACAAATGTATAGCTTCCTAGGGTAAAGTATAGATATGTTAATATCATCGTTTGTTAGTACTAAAATTTAATCAACCAGAAATATGCCTACTCTAAACAGTTTGTGCATGGAAATATAAAATTAGATATGATTAGATTTATGAATTTTTACCGAAATCAATTTCGGACCTATTCATGTCAATTTTTATGTTGTTAAACTTCTATAGCTGATATTACCAGCTATGTCAGATTTAACTAGATTTAACAAAAGATCAAGTAAAGCAGTTTCTGGAAACAAAAACAGAATTGATAAATTTAATAGACCAATTAAATTCACAGACATTCTCGAATATCGTCATATTTGTAATATTGTGGGTCAAATTCAGATTTGATAATGGCTTTCCTTTTTTATAATTGCTGAAGTGATGTAAAGTTGTATGGAAATCATCATAAAATTTATAATATCAAATATGGAAATGAAATATTGCATTTAACTCTTAATGGCCTGTAGTATTTATTTTTCAGCATTTTCCTAGCGTTCATCCCTTCCGTCCAAATGCATTCACGAGAAATTGCTTTGAATATGCAATTGAATCTCAAGGGCGATTCAAATGACCGGTTGGGACGATACTCGGTCTTTCTTTCGCATCTCACAGAATAAACTGAAAACAGCTTCCGTCCAAACAGTGGCAAGTGTGACTACGTCGAGCAGTATATTTTCTTCTATTGTCTAGCCGGCGAGTTTCCTATTGTTTCTCAAATTTATCGCTTCATGGGAAGTTTGGCCGGTACACGCGTTATAAGCGCGGGTGCTTTCATCTCGGCACGGTACAAAAATGGCGGGGGTAGAAGGTGGGAGGGGAGATAAATAGATTCTCTCCGGAGATAATTAGTACTTCTCCAAATTATTTATGTCTTGAATAAATCAGGTTACAGCTTAATTGCTTCGCCGGAACACGCGTCCGATAATTCTGCGCGGCCTGAGAGTCGAAGTAAAAGAAGCGGCGCAGCATCTCGATTGATAGTGCGCAAATGCATTACGGCGTTTAATGACTTTTAAAGTTTATGTCATCGTGAAAAGGTATTCGCTGGATTCCCGAATCAAATTTGTAATTATGCGCACTTTCTTTTTGACTTAGCGCTCGGTCGAGGTAGAATGTAAATAGTCGTTGCAAGTTACGGATATGTGAGAATTAATATTTTTACGAATATATTTCAAGTTTTGTCCGTTTATGACATTTTTATTCTTATTGAATTAAGTTGATTGTGTTTCCCAACTATAGTCACTTCGCAACCGCTATTACTTCTCGTGAGAAAAGAATCGAAGAAGTCGATGTAACACACTGATCATCTCTCATTTTGACATCATCAATAATGTATGGGTACGCTGAAAAGAAATAATGAGAGGCCACAATTATACCTAAGCTGATTCACTTAAATTTCTGGTTGATTTACCTCTAAGTGTAGGAGATTTAGGTGTATGTCTAATTGCGGCCACTCATTATTTTTTATATATACGAAAATATAATTAATTTTATATAAGGCATAGGAAAAAAAATAATGATAGGTTTTTCATCTATGAGCTTACTCCCTAATAATTTCAGTAAGTCTTGAACCACTCATTAGTTCAGTGATATTTTCACTCTCTTATTAGAAAAGACATTTTTCTTTGAGAAGAGTTGATTCACTCCGAGATCAATAGATTTTCAATCCTTGAGGAGGTGTACTCATCGAGGAGTGAACAAATAATAAAACCAGTCCTGAAAATCTATATTTAAATTTCTATTTAAGAAAATTAATACCTTCAAAGTTCAAATTCTGCTTATCTAAATTTCCACTCGTACTGAAGTGAATTGTCATTTCAACAAATTTAAAAGTTATTATCAAATAATTACATAGAGTTTATTTTCAATTTATGTATGTATATAACAAAAGAAGCCTCTTAATATTTAATATTGTATTAAAAAAAAAAAGAAAAAAATTTCTAAAACATGTAATAACTCACAAAATATACAACCGACTAAATTTTAATATCTTCATGGAATTCTTGTAATACACACGTACAAAAGGATTAAGGAATAATAAAAATATTATTATGCCCATTGATGAAAATTGCAATCACTAACAGTTCAACGAAACATAAAAGCGCACAAAAAATCACGAAACTGATTTGCAGTACGTTACGCTGCTTGCTCAAATTCACTGGAATCTTTTCGTTGTTTTAAAAGTGCATTCCACGAAGGTTAAGTAGGAAAGTAACATGAACTGTGAGTTGTTGGAACAGAACAGAAAGAGAGGGATGAAAAAAAAACAGAAAAAAGTAGTTTGCCACTAATGCGTTTCCCTAATGAACGTTTTCTTTGTCTCGGGCAAACACCAAGGTCCCGCAAGTGGACGAAACCGTGAGACAGATTGCCGACGAAGATCGTAAAGCTTTTTTATTTAATCGATTTTCGGGTAGAGTCAGTCGTTCCGGAATTATTATTATTATCACGGTGATTATTATTTATCAAATCAACTGGCGTGGCAAGAAAATATGTTAATCGACATTTGATTTTATTCCACGAAATCAATTACCTTTAATATATATAATATTGCATATTTATCATAGATATTAAAAAAAAGTATAAACATAAAAAACCAAATAAAATTAAGGAAAAGATTTGCCATCCGGTGCGTAATTATTTGAAAATTAAATACGTATTTCTGATTATCTATCTTATTAAGCCACAGCAGTTTCTGTTAAATAAATCTGAAAAATAATATATTTATTAAAATTAATACTCCTATTATTAAATAATAACATTTTTGCTTGGAGAGTTTCTGAATTTTGAATTCGCCTCGAATTTGCAGATCTACTTACAAACATAATGTACAGTTAAACATTTCTTACATAATTTATTTTGATAGAAACTAACAAGTTACATATATTTGTTGTTATTTTGACAATTGCTTTTATTATTTGTATATTAAAAAAAAGATCAAGATGAAGAAATTTTTTAATTTATGAAAACATTTTTCACTAATTAGAAGTTGCTAACTAATATTTTGAAAATGGTCTTAAAGAAAATACCGAAAAATGTAAAGGATTCTAACATCTATGAAATCAAACTGTATATTATATTATGCTTATTTCAAGAAAGAAGATTACCTATCATATTTTAATATTCAACACTTTGCAAAATGGGTATCATATTCGACATGCCTAAATTATGTTAAAATATTTATTTCGTATTGTTTGTATACTGGGTATAATGAAATGCATACCATATTCAATCGTTTACACGAAGTTTCAAGCTTTCATTAATTATCTAACCCGCTACGATATGTCATTTATTAAAAATATTGCATGGTTAGACGGAAATTTCTTATAAATACTGAAGAGTGTAAAACTTTAATCCATCCGTCAGTTAGATGTCACGGAGTGTCTAGACACGTCATGGTGCCAAGGAGACTGAGAGGAGGACTACATGACGAATAGAGAAGTAGAGAGCGAAACGAATATGTAGGGATAAGATAGAAATCGTCAAAGAAATGGAAGAGGGATTTAGAAAAAAATTATGGAAATGCCGAAAGAAAGTTAAGTAAGTGAAATTATGAGAACAATTACGCGAAGAAAAATGCAAATACTGATGACTAATGGAGACTCGATTTATTATTATTTTTTTTTAATTACAATTGATGTTTTTTTTTTTGTCCAGAAGCGTTCTGAGGGGTAGTATAGAATTTTCGAAAGACATTCGTTCTGAAATTCTTCTTTAAGATAAATAAACTACACGTTGAAATATCAACATATACATCAGTAATTATTATTACTAACATCGGAATACGGCATCGTTAGCGATTAGAAATGTCGGTTGTCTTTACACAAGTTTACAAAATAAAGATTCATGAAAAATAATTAAAGGTAAAACTTCATTTCTTATCTATAGCTTTATGCGCTAAACCTTATATAGGTTGACAAACAATGATATATTAAAAAAATGAAATGACTTTTCGGAACGATCTATCATTTTTTTCGCAAAGCACTAGGAAGGTTTTTAAAATTTTAAATGTAGATGAGCCATGATAATAAAACCAAACCAATACTTTTCAATAAATTATATATACTTCGATTATCTCTGAATGAAATATCTATAAATATTGACTGGTGTCTGATATATGACAATACTGGTAAATCGTAGCTTTTCCAAAAAATCATTGAAGCAAAGACACATTCCTCCTGGGCAGTGTCGCTCAAGCATGGAATTAGCGGGATTTCCTCCCCTTGAATAACTAATTGCGAATCGTCGAACTTTAGTATTCCCACCAGATCATGGGCTTAATAAAATACGGCTGGGTTAAGCATTTTGCGAAGGGAAATTTGAATTATGTAGAGACATACATTTAACATAATGAGAATATATTTGCGTATAAATGTTTAAATATTCGAAAAAGTGAATTAGCATTACGTTAATTGTATATCTAAATTTCTTCGCCGACGTTTCATAAATTTAAAAAACTGCTTTTATTCACTCTATACGATAGCTTTTGATGAACTAATTTATGAATATGACTCAAGATACAAAGTTAAATATGAAAAAAGTTGAGGTTTTTATTCACCTTGGTCAGTGGCATATTGCGGAACGATCTGTGGTTACAGATGGAAATTCAATAAATACATGAGAAAAATTAATAACGAAATAAAAAAAAAAGAATAATGAAGTGTGTAAAATATGTAAATTATGCAATGTCCAAACATTTTGACCCTCTCTTTCTTTGCCAATACTCTCCCAAACTATCCATAGGTATTCACCCCTAGTGGGTATCTGCATACGATACTTACGAAATGCGGGGTGTCCTCCGTTCTTTCTGATCCTCTGTTGTTTTCTGATCCGATCAATCGATCTTTTTCTCTTTTTATACCCAGTTCATGTACGAGCATAAAACATGTATTTTATATTCGATATATATAAATAAGTTCGCACTTTAGCATAGTCTTACTGTAATAATATATTTAAATCATATATTTAAAATTGAAATTATTTCGATCATATGGCATACAATTGCAAATTTTTCGATTCCCTTCTTGAATATAAACTATATGAAAATAAATGTCGTTAACGATAAAAAATGAATACTAGAAAATTTTTCCAAGCAAAGCAATAAAAGCCGATAAATTTTCGAAATCCCAATCCGCCCCTCGATCTCATAAAGTAAAAAAATTTCACAAAGTCTCCTGCTGGAAATTGAAGGTGCTTGTCGTGGACAAGATTCCCCTGCTCTTGTGTGCGTAAATAATTTATGCGCGTGTGTCGGTACGTGAGGAGTATGCGATGGTTAAAGTGTGCGTGATATGAGGCTCTACTACAGGAATTCACCAGAAGGCGTAAATTCTCCCGTAGCTCTTCGTAGCTTCGTTCCGTAGCTGCTCTCCCCTTCGCTGGACTTTAGAGTCCACCCTAGCCAGTTTCTACTCAAACCACCCCCTCTCGCGTGCTCGTCTCTATCTTCTTCTCTTTCTGTTTCTCTCCCGGGCACCGCCGCCTTCCGCGACAACATTCAGCAAAGCTCGGCGAGGGTGACCAACCCCTGTGAGGAGTCCAGTGGCGCTCAGGCTTTGTGTCAAGTGTCCAAGCACCTGCTTCATGCCCAAGAATTCACTTTCGAAACGGCAATTTCAAATACATACGATCTTTTGTTACATACTCGCTTCTTAAACATATATATTGCCACTTTCTTATTCTTTGTATTATCGGGTTTAGCATATTCAGATAAGCAATCGAAATAATTTCCAGGCTACAAAATGTTTTTTTTTTTTATATTTCCATCTTGTTTTATCAATAAAGGGTTGATCGATGACAAGTGATAGTTATTAGAGATTATAGCATATTCGTTAATAGAACGATATCGTACCTCTATGAGCTAACATTTTACTAAAACTTGTTCTTTTAATTACACGGATACATCTAAATATCAAAGAAAATCGTATTACAGATAAGGGAATGATTCTCACATCAAATTTTAATGTTTAACAATCCGGTTGAGGACTGATCCGCACGTGAACTGCGAAATAAGTATTGTGTATTTAGAATTACAGCACAGCACCAGATCTACCTTCTACTGTATAGGTATAGGATAATCTCCACTCTGGCGATGTTTGCTCTCCAACCAAAGCCGACATCCCAACGAGTGGGAATCCGGTACGTTACCTTACGTTGTTTTGTTTTCGCAATTGTTTACCACTAATTTTGGTACAAAATAAATTGAATGCTGATATTGCCATTTAAAAACAATGATGCGTTTTACATTAATCAGATAATAAAAGAAAGGATAAAAATTTAATACGGAGAATTAAGGAAGGAATAAGGATTGACTCCTTCATCAATTAGCAAAGATTCGTCCAATTTTCATCCATTCAGCGATGGACGATCATGGGGTGTACGGTGTCCGAATATGTACGACGAATGGACGTCCGGACTCACACGTATATCTGACGATTAATTTACGTCCAGTTCTTATTAATTATGAAACCTATTTATGTTTGCGTTCATTGTACATCTATTGTATGTCCATTGCATCCAGTCTGAATAAGTATTCATTCTAAGAGGATAGTGTCGATTTTTCTCGACCATGAGGTAAATACAAGGAAATTAGAATGTTATATGAATAATCAGCCTTCTGATAAGGGTACCAATAGAACTTTCCATTTTACATTGCTGATGACTAGCATGGTAATTAATTAATTTTTCATTGACCTAAAGAAATCCAGGTTACTTAATATTTTTGTTTATTATTTGATTTGAAATAAACCTTTGAAAAGTCAATTTAAACTAAAAACGAGAAGCTTAAATATTAAGAAACTTTCAAAAGTAGTAGGTTTCAACTTCGGAATTTCGATTTTGAAAGTTCTAAAGTAAACAACATTTACAATACGCGGAAATCTCTGGAGTTGCGGAAAGGACGACTCAAATTAGGAACAATCGCCAAAGGCAAACTTTGGGCGACGTCGTTGTTTAAACAACAGTAACGCCAACGCGAGGCGCCAATCACGCGCAAAGACAAACAGAGAATCCACGGACCATGCGGCTGATTGTCGCGAAGGAGTCCTTCCCAACATGGCTACGACGCTTCGCCCTTCCAAGAAACGCCTGCAGAATACAAAATGACTCCTGAAGGTTTTTGGATGCCTTCTAGTGATTTTTATCTATTAGGATAAATAATAATAATAATAGAAAGAAAATGAGTTCAATAAAGTGACTAGTTTCACAAAATGTTCCGTATATGATTCTTTCAAGTACATCCGATATACTTGTCTTTGGAGATTTGCGTGTGTACATACAATTCTACAATTGTTACTCTAATAACTGAAATATTATATAAATAACATTTCAATTTTACAGCGATATCCCTCTGCTTCTTTGAATACACATTTTCCATTGAAATCACTATCTTAACAATATACGGCAGAGAATGTAAAAAGTAAATTGGCAAATTTTCTCGAGTGCGAAAAGAACGTGTTTCGCAGAAAGTCTCGGAAAAAGAGGAAATAGGAAGAGTCCAGAGGCCGAAGGGGATGCTGGACTCGTGTGTGGCTATCGATCACCCCCCAGATCCACCCTCGGTGGTCTCCTCGGAAATTCTCATCCCCTCGAGTTACACCGAATTTACCTAACGTAGCCAGTCGCCTCTCTTTTGCTATCTCTTCTCTTCCTCTTCCTCTCCCTTTCGGTGTTCGCTCTCTTATCCTCTCTTACTATTTCTCATCTCCTTGCTCTTTTCCTCTTCGCCAGGGTATCTCGTTCTTCGTCTCTCGTCGTGTTACTTTATCTTGACTCTGTCTCGGTCTCTCTCTATTTTACTTTATCAACGCACCATCTTCCTCTCGCGTTCCCTCTCTCTTTTCCTTTCACGTCGCGCTTTACACATCCCTGACTCGGCTCTGCATGTATTTCACCCCGCGAAGGCCTACCACCGAGGGAGACGACGAGAGGAGAGAGATAGCTTGTTACAGACGTGACGGACCCTCCGTACCTTACGAAGAGACGCGAGGCAGGGAGGGGAAATATGCTTTTAGAGCTTGGAATATTCACGAAGCGAGCCTTCTCTCGGACAAGCTAAGCACATCCACGCACTTGGGGGATGTATTCCTCCGCCCGAACTGTGGTCGATAATGTATTTCATATCGCAAAATTGATTGTGTGCTCAAGAGGTGCGTGATAGTAATATTATTGAATGAATATGCATTGCAGGTTTAGGCCACAATGAATAATAGAATAGCATGTTCTGCATTTTCTTGGTCGGCAATGATAAAAAAGAATACATTTCATTTTAGAGGGCTCAAATCTATTTCATCTTTCCATATTGTAGAATCTACTTTGAGGCTAATACTTCAAAAAAACTTTTTAGAATATGCCTCATGAAATATAACCACCCTAACGTTTTTCGAATACATCCAGTTGGACGTTTTTTTTCGCGTAAAGTACCTCTTAGATGTTTATTCAATCCATTTGAGAACATTTCAATTACCTTTTACATAAAGACTTCAGCGAATTTATAGATTATTGCAATTTACTAAATTATTGATAATCTGGAATTATTTTCAAACTTTAAATTAATGAAGGTTGTATGCACTAGCAGACAATATGAAAACTTAATATTTTAGTTACCAGATCTGTGTTATCAACGACTATTATTTCATGATAGTCGTTGATATCAATATTAGGCATTAAAAACTTTTTATCCGTATTTCCTAAAGAACACACAGAACGCGATTCGTGTTACTTATTATTTCAATGAATGAAAAAGAGTAAATTAATTTCTAAACATTTCTTATTCATTTTATAGATACAATCGAGGTGACCATCGCCGTGCAATCACAAGGCGTTTAATTTATCACTGCAATTCCGCTTTATATGCCAGTGACTTTCTTAATCCAGGTAAGGAAAAGCTTGACATCCGTGAATATAGCTGGAAGGTGAGTTTTATAGTCCACATCGCAAACAAATCCGCCGGAAACAACACCAACCAGATATTTGTGGTTATTCGATGTGAAAACTAGAGGACTGCCGGAATCGCCCTAAAGAATATAAATTATGTCGTTTTTAATTTTTAATTTACCATAATGTAATTAATCATTATTCAATATCCTATACCCAAAGCTGGCTTGATGGAAAATATCTCAAACATGATTTTGAAAAATCTTATAAATTCGATAATTTTTCAAATTGCGTTGAAAACTCGTCGACTTATCAAGAACGCATTGTCTCCATTACATTTTGTTTACAGTCTGTATAAAATTTTATACGTACGTTGCATGTTATTGACTGAGTATCGCCACTACGTACACCATTGAAACAGAGGACAGTTCTTGGACGACTAATCGCGCCGCAGTTTACTCGCTGTAATGTCGCAATTCTTAGTTCGATTTTGTCATCTTCGTTACCCTTAATAAATGAAACAAAAACATACGTCATTTTTATCACAATGATTTTGTGGAGTGTTTTGTAAAAAAGGATTTAATTAAAATAAAAGTAGTTCTTAAAAGGATCGCATTCACTCGATTACATTTGCTCAGTCATTATAAAAACACTAATTGTTCAATCATTTTTAAATTATTTCAATCAGTCTTCTAAGTAATCATCAAGAAAATAAACAACTCTTATTTCAAGGATTGAGTCATCGTCTTGATATCTAAGGGCAGATTGAAAAAATATGCATAAATGTGGGATGAAATGAGGTTTAATTTACCGTCTGTCCATATCCCGCAACTACCGCGCTTGCTCCATTTGGTACAGTGAGATGAGCCGGCGGCAATGAAACACTCTTCACGTTTGGACCATCAAAGTTGAAGCTTCGATCTACCTACATGCAAGATTCGTATAATATTGATATCATTAATACTTATTACATAAATTTTAAATGTTTATGACAAATTCTAACTTTCATGTAATTTGAATAAAAAATGTAGTATATTCTGTAGTTTTTTATGTTATTTTGTCACTCATTTCCTGTAGATGATCTGACCATGATATACACATTTTCTAAAATTGTATACAAATTTCAAGAGCTTCTGCTCACTATTCGCCAAAACTACTTCTTACTTCGACATATACCTTATGTTGGGATCCGAGTAATGAATTTAGTCATTAGAAAAATAATGGCTATATGTTTTTTTAACAAAATGGCCACGATTTTGGCTATTATAAATTTAATAATACAATAAAAAACTAGAAGCTTCGCTCGGTAGATTGACAGCGTTCGGACCTTTGGGACTCTCCACACAAGGGTATAGAGCTACGTCATTCGGTACTTCCAGTCGCTAATTTAACAAACTTTATTGATGAAATAGTCAGTCATCTATTTTATACAATTTTATCGATTCTGGAAATTGAAAGAATTATAGATATTTGCAAGTAATACTTATAACAGTGGAAATCAACATCTCTAAAAAAACCTGTCACAGAAACAGTATTTAAAAAATCCCTTTTTTACGTCATTGGGTCTCTCAATTTTTTAATAACGATACTACTTTTACAACAAGATGGAAATTTTCAAGTTTTATTTTAAATATTTTGTGTTAGTGTATTGTATTAAGTAAGGCATAATTTACTCGTATAAGGGCGATGTCACCAGCAATTGGGCGCTCTGTCGCTCGTATCACGTCGTATTCTGGTGCTACTGAAACTGATTTTACATTTCTTGTCTGAGCCTTGACTAAAGTTGATGCATCCCCATCATTAGTACCAGCATACACGTTGATATTTCTAGGAGACATTACTCTCCCATTTCTAAAATATGGTATTTAATCATGAAGAACACGGACTTAATGTAACGGCGTTAATTTCCTTTTACTTTTTATTATTTTTTAAGTTTCAAAAATCGTTTAATTTTAACGAATTAAAAACATTTAATTATAATTAAATATAAATATAAAAATTACATTTTCTACAATTAGATCACAAGTGATTAATTTTAATATTTTAGAAAAATCGCTCGTCAATATCAATATTAATCTTTACAATACAAGATAATTGTCTTTAATTCTATTCTAATAAGAAATATTTTTTAAGCCTTAAAAATTCTTATAAAATTTGCCAGACATTAAAGTTACATAAAATTATTACGAAAATCAAGTCTTACTGGACTACGCAATGAGCTGCTGTTAAAACCCAGTCTGGAGCAATTATACCTCCTCCGCAAAGTTTGTACGAGATGAGATTTCCCCTCCTCTGAGTAATTGCGTGTATAAGCACTTCGTATGGTACACGACTGATATCGGTTTTGGAGCCATCCATGATTTTAGCGTATGGAGTTTCTAATACTTCAGTCAGACTTCTTCCATGCAGCCATGTAAAGAAGCCTATTTTTTGGAGCATATATGACAGTTTATTCTTTATGCCCCTATTTATGGTCAAAGTTTGTTATTTGATGCAATGATTACATTAAAAGTCATTTTTTATATAAATTATTTTCTAAAAGGTTACACAAACCTTATACAAAAAGAATATTTTACAGTATATTAACTATAATACATCTTACCGAAGAATATAATAGTTGCTATGCGATAATGTAACATTGTTGTTGACATTCGCCTGAAATAAATATATGTTAACTTTTATATCAATGTCATTAACACTTACAAATCAATTTCGAATAAGAAAAAAAGAGTGAACTGAGTAAATACAAACGTCAAAAATTAAATTAAAAGGATGATTTAAATTTATGTCAATAACGCGAATATTTGTCCTTACAGTCACTGCCTGTGTTTGTAATGAACTGTGGTCACTAACTGAATTCCACTCTTTATATTATACTTCGTACGCTATGAAGATTTTTACATTACTATCAACAGAATATTTAAAACATTTTTTACATTTAAAAAACGTTCCCCAGTGTATTTACAAGTCAATCGTATATGCATTTTAGCAAGGTGTTTATCACGAGTCAAAGGCTTATCCGGTGAGCAATGATTAGGAAGTTAAACAATACGTCATTAATTAATTATAACGTTAATAATAATAATTGTTTATGTGGACATAGCAACTGTAAAAAATCATTAATTGTATAATTGTTATTTAATAAATAATGTAGATCAGTTAATTTCTTCAGCTGATGACGAAATGCAAGTATTTACTCCGACGGTTTTCAATCTTTCGGCACATCTTAATTTTTTTTTTTAAAGAAAACTGCTAGGCCGATTTAAAATAAATTATTCTAACATTAATGTAATGAAATCGTAATCTACATGACTATATTTTTATTTATTCATGCATTTATATACATCGGTTTATAAACATGCAGTTTCATGATTATGAATTTAGATTAAAAAATGTAATGTTTTAAAGCGGGGTCGTGGAAGGGAGAAACATTGAGAAAATTTACATTCAATTTGAATGGGATACGGAGGCTATTGACTTTGAATGTAATCTAAAAAAAGGCGATTTTGTAATCCCTGAGAGCATGAGAGGCGAGATTATTTCGTGTAGTGGAACACAATTATATGGGTTTATATTAAAGAATTACAACATTTCTTGTATACAAATTATAAATACTTTGCCGGTTTGCAGAGGGCGCAATTTGGAAAATGGCAATTTTACAAGTAATACGAAATGTATACAAGCGTAATTCATATAATGTATGCAGAACATCGCTTAATCTTCGCATGAACCATTCAAAACAAACACAGAGTGATTGCAGCCGAAGGCTGCAGTTGCGAAGCAATTAATGAGAAACCATTAATCTTGCGAGCGAAGCGAGTCGGGGGTCCAGGGGGCGGAGCCCTCGGTGGGGTCAGCCGCCGAAGGGCCAGGGGCGAAGCCCCTAATTTCTTATCTATAATTACGTCATACTAATGGATGAAACAAAAATTAATCACACAATTTTAGTAATATTTGGAATGCATCGTCTCCAAATACATTTCAGCTCTGAGAGAATTGAATTTTGTATACTGTATTTGTCCAAAACCCAGCATACTTTTAGCCATGCAAATTGTGATAAATCGCTAGGAAATATTCGTTATTGTTTATGGAAATAGATTATTATAAAATTCATAAACCTTTAAAATGTACTTTAATATTTATTCTGATAAACGTTCTACGTCATGTGATTTTTAATTTTCAAAAATAAATGTATTCCTGCATGTAGTATCAATCTGCACAAACGTATATATGTAAATTCAATACTGATACGAGTAAAGACTAATTACAGCAAGATTTACAAATTAAACATATCATTCGCAAGTGCAATCATCATGTTTATCACTTCATTATTCTATTCAATTATTTCAAGCGCCACTTTTGTATTAATTAGAATGTAATTAAAATTTTATTTGTTTAAATAACGATTCAAATATATATTTACTATTTGTAAATAATTAAAAGAATTAAAACCAACCAATTTATAAATCCAACATTCAAAACAATTACCATTAATAATAATCGGAATCAATTATAGTTATTAGGAGTTACATATACGCGTAAATGTTTAAGTACATAAATTGTAAGTCATATTAAAATGGAAATTGACGTTTATAATAAAATATTATTCATCTACTGTTCGTCAAAAATAAATAAATGTGACACTTCTCGCCCTTCTTCATTTCTTACGGATATTTTTTAATTTCTGTTACAGGAGGACGCTCTTAGAGTAAAGAAAGGAAATATTCTCTTATTCCATGCTTTATAATAAACACTGTGTGTTATAATAAACACTTGGATTTATAACACTTGGATTTATAATAAACACTCCCTAGGTTAGTATTGCCTTTTCCTAAATGACCCAGTAAATTTCTCACTCTTCGAAAATGGACTTACCATCCTTAATATGCGTTGTAATGATAATAACAACAATAAAGAAATTCTATACTTCCATGTTGCTTTACAGTTTGTCCACATAAAATAACTTGCAACTGATGACTAAAAAGAGTCACCTTATTGGATCATATGATAGACAAATATTAGCATGCAATAACTTGCAAAAAACAAAAAATTTAGATAAGATGACATGGAAATTTTAAATGCCTCATTGTTAACATATTTCCAAAAATACAATTTTCAAAACCAGGAAATTTTAAAATAGAACAATATTTCTCACGGTCATGGGTCATAAAATAAATCGAACATACATCTATGCAAACATGTTTTCCTACGAAGAAGAATGGAATTATGGTAAAAGTATGTGTGACACTTGTAAAAATCCAAACACGAAATGCCAAAGAAGCTCGATTATTGCATATTTACCAAAATGTTTTGAAAACTGAAAATTTAAGGTACACCTATGCATCATATTTACGGCAGCTGTTTTGCAAACTTATGTTCGCATACTACTAGGTTATATTATATACATCCGGCTGGCACATTTGGTCTTTGGTAACTGTTCTCCAAAGTCGGTCAGATGTTCACAGATTTCTGACAATATGTGATGCAATTTTGGGTTATTTCGTATTTCCTGTGCAATTTCAGTTTTTAAGTTCTAAACAAGTTCTATTGCATTCTTGATTAATTAATAAAAAAAAATTATTCGTAAGACTTACAGTCAGTCCCTGGGGAGTCTGGTAATATACTTTCAAACTAGAAAATGTCCAAAATGTCATCCGCAATTATCGATGACATTAATTTTGTAACCATTATTTATATTCCTATAGTTTAGAATTATAAGATAATAAGGTTTTGGATCTTCTATAAGATTTGTCTCTCTGCAAAAACTGTGAATACACAGGTTCTGTTTCAGAAACAACATTAAGTTAGAATAATAATAATAATAATAATAACAATAATAATGATGATGACTTTATTGTTATCACTAAGTTTAATAATTTAACAGCATTTCTTTATTTATACCATTAAAAATTTGAAATTAATTAATTGCGATTATATATTACTAATTTAATTTGTTTTGTTGTTAATCATAAATTATAATACTCCAAAAGCAATTAAAACGAAACATATCGAAGCAAACGATACCGAAAGTCGCCCGCTGTGTACGTGGTCATCCTTTTATTTCCGAGCGGACGACCATTTCTCGACAAAAATTGCTGGGTAATCTCGGTGAGCGTTTTACAAGCTGTCTATTCACATAAGATATACAATCAACGTCATATTCAGTGAACTCAGCATCGCCTGGAAATAGTCCATAGTTCGCCGAAACAAACGCCAATATCCAAAATCGCGCCTTGCCACGTATAGATTTTCATATATTTCATATTTTGAGCTGCAATAAAGACTTTCACGCTTATTCCTTCATCTCTGCCAATATTCTGAAGGCATAAATCAAACAATTTTAAAATCATGGCTTATGCACTTCGTACAAAAGGTGTCGTTTTCAGAAAAAGCATATAATATGACAAGTTTGAACAATAAAAGCGTGAATAATTAATAACATTTATGACGTTGAAACTACCAGCCGATTCGTAGCAGCCAATTAGATAAAATTCAATTAGGTTTAACATACATATTTTATATGTTATTTGTACGTTATTGTAGGCTATGTGTAATTTTCAAGAAAATATATAACGGAACTCTCGCACTTCGAATTGGATAGTACGAATACTTTCCGCGTAATAATCATTATCATATATTGGTCAAAATAAGAATTTTAAAACGAGTAAATTTTATTATTACGGTACGTTTTATTCTTTCTTTGAACAAAAAATGTACTTCAAGATCTAAACTATAAACAAATAGAACTATAAGTCGCCAAAATTGAAATAATCTTAAAAATGAATATAACTGTAGGTTAAAATTGCGAAAGTGCCAGTATAAACAATGGAACAAAACAATATTACTTTAAAATCGGGAATCACGAAATAATCCAGCGGATATAAAATCATGTCTAGTTTCGTGTCTAACATGAGATTTCTGTGTGAACCTTCTCATTAATATATATAATATAACTTTTAATTAATATAGAATGTATATAATATACTTAAGTTTAAAAAGATCGATGGAATCAAAAGTTTTAAAATGTTTTCTTTTCGACAATATTTAACATATAACAAGTACCAATTGACAATAATATGGGCGAAAATAATTTTAAATATGTAGACACTTGGTTAAAAATTGTTCTAGATATTCGAAAATCCGGAAAATCAAGACCATGGATTTTCTAACTTTTCACATTGAAAGTCTATACTTTAAGGTTCGAAATTGCGGTTTTCTGTTTTTTAGTTGACTCCACCGAGTGGAAGGATCTACAGGGAAAAGGCGAGTGGCGATCCTTGCGAGCAGCTAACAAATCTTCGGTCCCCCAGTGCCCCTCGGGACCGTCAAAAGCCGCCCCTGGTTCCTTGCCCATCTTTTCGAACCCTTCGGGCTGGCAGCATGTAGATCCTAGCGATTCGCGACGCGCTCAAAGAATCACATGAATAATTTTCCTTCCCTTATTTGTAAAGAGAGATATAACTCTGAAGAGAGAGAAGGAGAAGAAAGTGAGTGAAGGAATGGAAGAACGAGTCATGTCGTAAAGAGAGCTTTAGCTGTTAGATGTGATTTTAACAAAGAACTATATGACATTTCAAAATTAAGATACATTTTTTGTAATGAAATTCCAGTTCGCATTGAATGAAGTTACAAATTACATTCAGGATACACACATTATTTAAGTGTGATAAATAAACTAAACATTGAAAGTCCAACGTATTTTATTGATTTGGTACAAATTTTAATTGTTCACATGTCCAGTAATGACATTGGTTGAAAAATCGTGCAATTTTTATTTAAGTAAACAAATTTTTATATATAGCCACATTTGGCTTGCACGTTTTTCATTCACACGTGCAAATAATATGAGCCTCACGTGTGGAATAAGAATGCATATGTGCACTATGCGACCATTGTAGGTTTATATGGGTCGAGTTTACCTATCGACCTAAATTCACAGTCAAAATTTATACAAAAATAAATAATTTATTTGCATAATTAATATGATAATCAAGGATACTCACAACAGAAAAACTATGTATGAGGAGTATTCGATACTTGGAATAAGAGTAAATAATACCTATAATATACATAATCGACATACACATGTGTGTGAGTCCTGCACTAATTTCTATTTGTCTCTTATAGCTTTTACCTTAAATCACGCGAATACACTGACCATGCTTACCATAATTTATTTATATGGACTAGAAAAAAAATTATAGTCTGTAGGTTATAGTCTGGATTATAGTCTGGAGGGTCGCATGTAGGTTATTCATGTATTACGACGCAATTAAATATCAACAAATTTAGGAAATATTTAATCACATATTATTGTGCAGAAGTATTGACGTAAGATTGTAGTGTAAATGACATGAAACTATAGGATGACACGAAGTCGTATTTAAAATGGTTCCATAATCACGATGAACTTTTCGTTCATATAAATAATGAACGTTTATAAGCAGAGATGTTAATATACTTTTGTCCATATGCAATGCGCTTTACAATATTTGTTAAATTTAATGAGCCAGCAGACGTTGAATTCATAAAAGGCAATCGAAAACGGGAAATCGCATATTCTGACTGTAATCGCCTCGGAATTTAATCCGCATGCTTCCGTGGAGTGCATAGTTTATTCGATGGGGTTCGCGGGGACCTCGAAAGCGCATCGATTCCAAGATAGCGGTGCTCCCCGTTGATTGGTCGCTACCGAAGGATCTGAGATTCGTTTATAATTCATGGGAATCCCCCGACACTGTATCAAAGGTCGTCGATGACGGTTTTCCATCTTATCGAATGAACGCTGCGGTTTGAGTCCTTGATATTTTAAATGTGACCTGGAAATAAAAGGAGTGAGCAAAATTTATTTCTTCAAATCGGATGGTTATCACAGTAAGTAAGAAAAACGACAATTAGAAATGAAAGAGAAATGAGAAATTATAAAGAGTAATTATTCTTAATTTGTTCATAAGATTAAAGCAAGACTGAAAAAGCTTTAGATATATTTAAAATAGTTTAAGTTATATTAATTTAATTACTTAAATGAATTAATTAGTATCGTTAAAAAAACTACACAGAAATTTATAAATTATTTTTTAATGTTGGTCTTACCCACGCAACACAATCCGTCCCGTGATCCTAAAATAGATATTTTATGTATTTGAGATTTTTTAATTGTTTGTTTGTTATTTTAATTAATGAAGAAGGTACTCAGTACAATGAACTGTGTTAGTAATAAATGTGTTATATTTATTTTAAAAAATATTAAAATTTTCGAAGAAATTGTAAGTGACTTCGGAATTTTTTTTATAATTGTCATTTTTTTGTAATACATATTTTACTCCCAGAGTGACATGTAATGAGATGAACAAGGATACATAAAATAATCTTGAAAACCAATATTTTATTACATTTAAAAATTGCCAAGAATTGTAAATTGAATATAACAATAACGAAAAAGGAAAATTGACAAAAATAATTATGTTAAATGAAAATGTTAAAAAAAAGCAAAAAATAAATCAATAATAACGGAAATGTTGTGGGCAAAGTCGGACTCAATATAAAATCAATTCAAGGAACTTTTGAAAATAATAAAAAAAAATCCACAATTTGTCTTGATTAATTAGACTAAAATAAAAATTAACATTTAAAGAAAATCAATTGAAATATATAAGTTTTGATACGAGTTGAAAATGTATAACAATATTTAGATAATATTCTATGTATATTGGTGTACATCGAAAAACATGAAAAGAAATGAGATAAAAATATAATGTTATACTCTTAAAATGTTGTTACAAAATGTGATTTGTTTTATTTTGTTACATTCATTAGATAAAATAAATTTTTCAATTTTTTAATATCATATTGGAAGTTTGTCGATGTCACGATTATCTCATTTCTTCATCTCGGCATTCCCAATCTTACAAGTCGATGAACGTCGTGATGTAAACGTTCAAACTAAAATCTGAAAATTCCTTAAAATGTATTTAAGTCGTTCTTCTAAGAATCTACGGAAACATTGAATCAATATTTGTCGAGAAAAAATGTACTATTATTCTCATTTACGTTCTGTATTTTCTGCAAGTTTTATGATGGCTGTATAGCATGTATTATAGGTTTATAATTTTATTGTTTTAAAATATTCTGCAAAAATAAAATACTATTTATAGGATTTTAGGACGATGGCTATTATATAAACATAACATAAATAAATGAATAAACAATTTATTATAAATTTAACGATTCTCTCATCAACATTTTTTTTCTAGTGATTCGATCAAGACGCGACATTTGCTTATTGTCTTCATTGCGTTTACATAACAAATAATATATAGTTTACGTCACCTTTAATTTTTATTATTTGTTTCACAGAACACAACTATTATAAAAGTGATTATCCGATATTTGATGTAAATAACAGTGTACTGCTTAATTCCGTGATTATGTCCTAAGATAATGTGAAAAATTGTCATCATTGACTCAAATTCATATATATCACGTTCATCAATTCTTAATTAACCAAATTATAATAATTTCCATCGGAAGAAGTGAAACGAAGTGCTTAGTGATCTCATTAAAATTATGTCAATATATTTGAAACAAAATCCTTAATGGGATTTAATTAATTAAGATTTAGATTACCACTACACTGGTACAATAGAAAACGTTGCAATTTTACATTAAATCGTAAATTAAATAGCAACGTATTGTAATTTAGATAAAAACATATTTAAAAACTACAAAATCTTTTCTGCAATTTGTCTTTTGCAACACAGTAGAAGCGAGTGACAAAATCTACTTTTTCCTTAATTATTATCGAATAATAATCAATGCTTTAACATTAACAAATTTTTGTAAAATGGTATGTTTTCTTTTCTATGCATGTGTTAAAAATGAGTGATAGACTTCTTTAAATAATACTTCTTTTCAACAGGAAAGAAAGGAATCCATGTCAAACCGAGACGTTGAAAAATTAACAAAACAACAGGTGTTCTTTAGATCATTTAAATTGCATTCTCTATTATTTGTTGCGCGAATCTTTTAACTGAGAATTCTCTGCAAGCGTTAAACAAAATCATTTATCATTTTTTTGAACATGCTCTTCGGACATGCTTTTCGGAAATCGTTACCTTTGACCAAAAATCGACAAGAATGGAAACGTCATTATTTATTGTTTATTCAGTTATTGCATTAGCCCTTCCGAAAAGTTGGTTTTCTTATTTTTTAGAAGATACGTATATTTTAGAATAGGATTTATTTTAGAATATGCTATTTTCACTTGCATTCGATGAATATGTATATGATTTCAAAAGTCACAATGGTATTCAATTAAGCTTTCCTTTCAATTAATATTAAAGAATTGTGAAGAATAAATAAATTATTAAATAAATAGGACTTAGAATTTGGTATTGTCGCTCGTCTAGGTGGATCGTATATATTCTTGTTTTAATAGAATTGAAATTATATAGAGAACGATATAATATAGGGCTCGACAATGCAGTTCCCAGCAAACAATCACAGAAGTTATGTCACAATTATGTAACAGTTACATTAAAATGTCGCCTCAAAATTGGCACAGTTACATAACAGTGATTGTG
>JAPYZR010000471.1:0-34134 GCA_030522945.1 Trichopria nigra | reverse complement strand
CCAGTAGTGAACAGGCGTACCTGATCAGGCATGCGACATCATTGCCGGATCAGGCCCTGATCAAAATTCAGGCAGCCTGAACAAATTTCTGCTCGGGAAACCCAAAGAACAAACAAAAAGCAAGCACAGATATTAAAATGGTTGAGGGCACCTACAAAGACCAGTAACAAATATAAGATGCTGCGGCCTGAAAACGACTGATAATCAGGGCGACGAGGCAATATAGGAATAAAGCGCAGTAAAAATAAAATCTCATTCCATCTTTGTCAATAATGTAGAAAACATCCGTCCACTAGAAGATCTTCTAACCCAGATTGCTAAGGATAGTTACATTATCAAAGTACTGGGACAAAATAAAATAAAAATACAACCGCAATAAATTCTGAAGAATACTTACCCATAATAAATGCACTAAAAGGGAATAAAAACCAAGTTTTACACGTACCAACTAAAAGAAGAAAAAGGCTTCAAAGTTATCCTGCGCAGTATGCATCCCACAACTGATATTAACCCATTAACGCCGGGAAACGGAGAGTTTCTCTAGCCTCATTTTCATAACCATGACAGAGGAGTGATTATAGGAGACTTACGTTTCTTATTGTTTTTGGGTATGCTCTTTCAGAATCCGGCCTTAAAATTCCATTTTGTCGACCACAAAATTAAATATGGCGGATTTTATATGAAAAAACATGAAAAAAAAAACAAAATAATTTTTTTTTAATTTAAAAAAAATTTTTTTTTTTCACGTCGAAACCGCCGTAAAATCCCATGCTTTTTTCCATCATCGGTGAAGAAATTAGTTGTAGTTTTACAGAAAATTTTTTAAAATTATAAATTTCATCATTTTATTGACACAATGGCGGTTTAATCCCTTCTTCGGGACCCGTAAATTTTTATAACTGGCTCAACAATACACCGAGTAATGGATTCACTTGAAACTCGGTATGCGAAAGTTTTCGAGCTCGCTGAATACGAATTTGACATCAGATTTATGAAATTCAAAATGGCCGGTACAATATGGCGGATCATGGCTGTCATGGTTATGAAAATGAGGCTAGAAAAAGAGTAAGAAACTCTCCGTTTCCCGGCGTTAATGGGTTAAGGAATTAAATAGTGCCATATAGAAGAGCATGGACATAAAATCCAATTTACAATATACGACACCGCATCACAAAAACACCACTACTGTTTACCCAGTAAACGAAAAGGAATTGGAATTCCAAAATGTACAATAATGGAATTCAAAGGAAGTAAAAGGAATTTGCTTTAATAACGTTACAAAATACAATACAAAAATTATAACTAGAATAAATACAAACTATATATCCAAGAACACATAACTTGTAATATACCTCTTAAAACAGCTACTGACATTGAAAATATAGTGTCAAAAACTTTAATTTACTTCTAACTGATGCCGTCGAAAAATGCTCCAACACTGGCTCCACTTACAAAAAACAACAATACGTCTCAAATAAAGTAACACAAAAAATCAAAGAAAAAAGAATACTGAGAAAAAGATATCAATCTACCAGATCGAGTTATAATAAAACTAAATGAAATAGAGCAATAAAAAAATTTAAAAAAAAATTGATACATAGAAAAAATAACTTTATGCAAAGATGCATAAGATAATTAACAAAAGCAGCTGGGTACTCCCTATGGAAAGCTGTAAGGTAACTATAATAAGAAATAGGGGTTCCAAAGTGAAACGGCAATCAATTGAGTTTTTCGAGATCCCTTCTTTATCGACTAATCGATAAATACTACTGAACGTAAACATACATACTCGGAACAAAACCACAAAATACAAAATAAGGGCCGACTTTGTTTACAAAAGTTTCGGTTATTTACTGCTAGACCCGATGCAAATAAAGTTCGGTATGTTTTGCATATCCCTGTATAATCGCAGTACTAAAGTGTTTTTTCGCGATATCTGCCTAAAACTTTTTTTTTATATTTCAAGCATTTATAAGCTTATTTATTTCACTTAGTTTGTATATAGGGTAAACACGTTTCTCTTATGTTTTGTTCTTTCACACGCACCCGATACATAAATTCCTCAATGGATACACTGTATAGAGTATGTATATATACGCAAACTAATAACATATCTGGAAATTAAGTTTGAATGATAATAGAAATTTAAATGCCCTTAATGAAAATAATATCGAATAGTGTTTATAATTGATATATGACGAAAGTCTTGTAAATAATCCGTTAATTTGATTTCTTTCTTAACCCCCCCCCTCACAGAAAAAAATTTTAGTGTTTACACCCATTTTTTTAGTGTTTACACCGACTTGGGTGTCATTTCGGACCCCGAACAATATTTTTTGGTGTACATTTCCGTAAGGGCCTGACTGGTGCTACGAAACTGAATTTCCGTGACACTTCTGGTAGAGGCCAAATATTAATAATCAATCTTTATGAAACTGTATATACAAATGTTTTTGAAATTCCAACAAGATTGGTACATGTTGGATCAGCCATTTTGAATTTTGACAATTTGACCAAAAATTTGAATTCAGCGACTCCAAAAACCTAAGAGGTATTAAGCATTGTGGAAGTTGAAAAACTGTTACGCTCTTTCGATCGCCATATTGGATCGGCCATTTTCATTTTTGAAATTTTGACCTCAAATTTGAATTCAGCGACCCCAAAAACCTCTGAGTTACAAATTTCAAGACGATTGGTTGACGTCTATATTGACGTCGTCACCAGAAGTGCGGCACGATTTATTTGGACGTCTATTGACGTCATCACCGGTCAAGGGGTTAACTACTTTATACGGTATTTTTATATTTCTTAATAAAACAATTCGCTAGTCCTTTTTTCATGAAATCGAACTTATGACAAACATTGTTTTTACTCCAGCTTCTAAAAGTTCATACGGCATATTGGGGACCACCATTTTGAATTTTTTATTCCGGACTCTACATATCTTAAAATTTAGGACTATAAGCCACGTTTCTATTCGGAAAAAGATGTCTATATGACCGGTTGCATGTAAAAATGACTTCGCCTGACGCAAGGCGATCGAAGTGTTGAATTTGTGAGTGTTGGATTTTTCCTTGATTTTTCTTTGATTTTTTTGAATTTTTTAGTGAAAATCTATTCGACCGATTTTTAAAATTGAACACTCATTCTCTTCGTCTTTTCGTGGACAACATGAATATATTTCCTTTTTTTATCGTATCGAAACAAAAGAACGAGTTTAAACAGAATATCTTCTGTAACCTTATTTTGGATATGCCATACCAACAGAATGAAGTTATTAGATTTTGGGATATATCTACCGAGTTCTTTACATCGGACATTGCCGTTTTTCCGCCGAACTTCGACTTTTTTTACTTTTTTTCATTCACTTGTTTCCAATTATTTCATTAAAACGTCCTAACATGATTTTTTGTTTAAAACGCGCAGTTCCGTAAGCCCGAAGCTATGATTGATAACAGAATCCTTTCAAAAAGAAAACGGCGTCTCATGGAATGAAAAATCCTGTTATTTTTATTGTATATTGTTATGCTATCCGATTAACATGCATTTTTTTTCAGTAGTGAAGTACAAAACTGAGGGAAAAATTCCGTAAATTCAACTAAATATTTAGTTATGTTGAAATCAACTAAATATTTCGTTCCTATGACTTCCATGCAGTTTAGTTGTAATAACTACAATTTAGTTGATTATACTAAATGTGTCGTTCGTTTCAACGATTTGGCATTTGGATACGAGTAACCTAATATTTAGTTGAATTTACTGAATTTTTCATATAAGCATATTTTCAATGTTATCTCACGAACTAAAAGGCGCATTCCTGAGGTAAAAATCGGAACGGACATACGAAGGGTGCAAATTACTCTTATGCCACATAGTCATTTATAGAGTGTGATGATTAGGTCGCCTGTACATCCCTCGTACATTCCAATTTTGACCAGGGTTGATTACTTTGAATTTGATCGGAACTCGTGGATCGGGTGTTTTCGGGGTCGCTGAATTAAAAAATTGCATTTTTTTGCAAAATAAAATTGTTTATAACTTTTAAAGCATTATTTTTCAACAAACTATAATGTTATATTTTGAAAATGCATGGAATTTGACGCCGGATATGATATGTCGGCATTATTCTTTGGTATATATATAATAAGAAAATAATAATAATAATAATACATGGACAATATGGGTATATAGTAGGTTAAAAAGCTTTTCGGCCGTAGATGCGTGCCCTCTTCAGTATTTATGAAAAAAAGATGTTATATAGCCGATTGATATGAGTTTTTAAAATTAAAAATAAACGTACATAAATGTTAGTAATTTGATGAATAATGTTGTATATGGAGATTGGAGAATAACGTACATAATAGGAAGGAAAATTATAGTTTCTTTTAAAGTCGGCTTTATTACGATAATCCATATTACATAATAATAATGTACAAGCTGCTTGTAAATTTTAATTACATCGTTTAAATCCTACATATTTACAGTTCGTATAACAAAGCGTTGTATGAGAACGTGAAGATATACACTATGATTGGTGAAATTATCTAATGCACTGTTTGAAAATTAAAAATTCCGAGAATGGTTCAACATTAAATGAACTCATTTCGTATTACAGTATTCATAAATTATATTAAGAATTATCTTATACTTCATGCTATAAATCATAATTTGTCTAAAACTGACTTGTTTTAATGTGTATATTATGTCGCAGTAGAAAGTTTATTTTAACGAATTGCATCTTTTCTCCAGTTTTCTCCGTTCTCGCGTCGATAATGTTAAATAAATTAATCAATTCCACTAAAATTATATTTTTCCAGATTACTAGGAAATATACAAATATCGATGAATATTATTAGTTTCAAATTATTACTAAAAAATCATTAAGTGAAAATACATGGATGAAGAAATAACAATATATGTACAATGTATTTTTGTTAAGATGATGCATCGAAATTTTTCGCTAAGCGCAATTCTTTCAATTTTAGTTATCCTTATGCTAGTACGACCTAATACATATTTCCTTTCAGTCTTTCGTACATAAACATGTAATAAATAATTCTTCGATTCGCATAATACTGAACGTAGAGAGGCCTCTCTCTCTCTCTCTCTCTCTCTCTCTCTCTTTTCTTTGCAATCTTTCTCGAGTATCTACAGGCTTACAACTACTCAAGTGGCTTTCGTATTTCGCCGAAATATACGCAACGATTGGAATCCAGCACTGTTTTCATTAATAAGAAAGGGGATTCTTATACAGTATATTTATATGACTCGAAGATTGTACAGGATGATTAAACAGAAATTAAATGACGATGCGAATAGAATTAATCTAATTTGAATCATTTACTTTTATACTTTTTCACTACTTCATACTAGAGTTAATAACCGTTCAACAACAAGAAACAATATTATTTAGGGGATGTACATTTCAAATGAAAATTGGGCGATTTATCGCCCAAATCTGGCAAGCCTGACTTCGACACCGTAGGTCGGAAGAAGTATTGAATTTGGTGCCCTTGATTTATAATTGTTACTTGTTACATAAACATTATGTGGACATTATATCTGGCTATTACTCTTGTATTTACTGCTACAGTCATAATAATGGTTCTATACAAAGCAAAATTTCGTATGAACTTCGACGAAGATTATATCACGTAAGTTTTAAATGGTAAGTACAATCCAGTTATGTCTTCAATTCAATTTTGACTTTATTCAAATAATATTATTTTAAAAAGGGGTATCCTTTTGAGGTGCAAGCATTATTTCGACGCGTACAGTTGACCGGCGTGGAACGTGGTAATTTTATGAAAGACTTTACATAACATTGCCTTAAAGCCATATAATGTAAGATTGATCTTAAAGAAAAGTGATATTGGTGAAACCAGCATTTAGTCATTACATAATATAATCCTCGTATTGAATCTCCATTTTTCCTCCATTACGCACTCGCGCACCTCCTAATACTCAATTGATAGAGATGAGGGCTAAGAAGAACGATATCCATATTTTGAAAAATTTGTCACTTCTACTCGATTACTTATCTTACATAAGTGTGCAAGTTCTAACTTATCCACGCAACCTTGCTGGGTCGATAAATGTCAACTGACAAAGCATCGTAAGCATTTACACAATATAACATAAACGAAGCACACTTACTGTATGTAAATTCCAACTGCGTTATGTCGTAAATAAAATCGAATTTACATTCACTAATTTCATCCTCTATTAGTTTAGAGGTAATCCTGACGATGCCACTACAAAATATGCCTATTCGGTCCCGATATAGACTAAACCATAAGAAATAGAATCATGCTAATATGATTTCAATTTCTGAAATAATACGCAGATTAAAGTTAAAATACCAATTCTCACAATGGTACTAAAATGTATCCACTGCAAGAAGTTTAAGAATGATAGATCATTAATAACCCACATAACAACCCTATTTCTCCGTATTTAAAATGTATAGACGTATGACGTAGATTTCACAAATAAATGTGGCCATACTCATAGCAGTGTGCACGATACATTTTTAAAATAAAATCTGTTCTATCATCCTGTCAATATATCGTACCTAAAAAAATATTGGAAGTAAGTACAAATCTACAAAAATATATACGTATATATTTGAGTAAGATGGACAAATATAATGAACGTTCTTAAAATTATCAGACATAACCAGGTATGAAAAGAAAATTTTGAATTTTCCATTCATGTAATCTGCAAAAACGTCTAGTTTCTTATTAATAATGGTGACAACTAGCGTGATAATATATAAAACGTTCGTAACATATAGTCGAAATTTATTATACGTTTATGAAAATGCCCAAATAGGAGTCATCTCAGAATCTTAGCCTCCTTTCTGTAATTCCCAATATTTTTTTACATACTATAATACTGATCTTCGATCGCTGGCACTCTTATAGACTATCTGACGATTTTTGTACATTTTTCCAAATAGAATAAAAAACCTATAAACACGTATAAATCGTTTTCTTTGTCCTGCAAAGTTGGCATTTAACTTCACAGCACCAATGAAAAGTACATGCGCATCTTTCAACAACAACGACCTCTTGACTCTTGAATCCGCGACCACAGCACATGAGATCACAGCCGTCAACACCGATACTCGTGTTGTTACATTGTCGGCCGTGTGTACCAAGAATACCTAATTTTGGGTTCTTCTCACAAAATGGTGGCGAAGGCTCCAAGTACACAAGATCTTGCGGACCAGGAGGTTTATGTTCTGGATTGTATGGTTTTAATTGGAAATTGTACCGATGTTTTCTGGGCAGACCTTCTCGATGTCCGTGTACGGAATTACTGGCAGAATTGCTGATGATGGCATTGCTTACTGTTCTCGCCCGATCGGAATTGCTTACCATAACTCGAGACGCACCATCGAAACGATCTTTTAGGTTGTCGCCAACCACGCGGAAGTTTGGTAACCTCATCCAGCACGTTTTTACTGTGCATGAGCCAGACATTCCATGGCACTTACATTCTTGCCGCATCTCCGCGGATACTTGCTGAAATATAACAAAAAATAACAAATGATTAAATTAAGTTTCAGAGGAGGTTTTTTTTTCTTTGCTATTTCTATACGATAGTATATATCTGCAACCCCAGCGCCACTACTTTGTCGGCATTAAAAACGCACATTTTCATACAACTGGAATAATAAAACGATATATGCTACTACTAATGAGAAGTAAATAAAAATAAACAACATGTCCCAATTCCAGTAACATTTTATAAATTATAAATGTTCGTGGATGGCTGCGATAAGGAAAATCAATTTATAACCTGCCCTCGTAAATTTTGGCAAACCACAGGTGTTTTTTTTTATTTAATGGAAATTATCTTATTCTTTATTTAATTGCGGTGTCGACATCCTGCAGTTTCCTACGGCTTTCCCATCCAGTAACATGAATGTAGGCGCTCCTCATGAGGTCGGACGTAAAGAAGAGGACCTTTACAAAGAGATCTGCAGGTATATTTGTAAAGGCCCTCGAGAAGCGGCGTGAGTTGTTCTTCGGTGACAGATGAATCAATAATCTTGGTGACGATAGGTTCAGTTGGTAATAGAGTTCGCCTTATGATGTCGTCGAGATCGATTTTAGAACTTAATTTTCATTTCATTTTTATTTTTTTTTTTTTATTATTAAGATGTTTTATATTTAAATAATTTATTGATTAATTAATTTCTTTTGTATTTAAAGATACATAAAGTAATTATTGAAAAAAGTATTGACGTTATGTCTTTTAGAGAGAATGATATTGTAATTCCTCTCTCGATGTATTTCGTGTTACATTTATACGTGAAAAGTGTTTTTGTTCCGATGAAGTAGTGTTGGTTTTGCAGTTTTTACAAGCGAATGATACTATCACACTACAAAGTATCATTGTGTTATACGTAACAGTTATTGGATAAATTAAAAGCATGGGTTTGGAACTCACCGATCTGCCTGCTTCATTGTTGTGGAGATTCATCTTTTCGCGAAGATTTCGCCCTCGTTCTCCCGTATCGACGAATTCACGTGAAAATTTAAACCCGTATCCGATATTATCTGAACAGCCGCCCCATTCCCAATCCCTAACTGCAGATGGTGCTCGAGATTGGTGGGTATAATCGCAGGAGCAGGATTGAATACTTCCTTCACTGCAGGCTCTCGCAATACTGTGTGTCACTGCTGCACTTGTAATTGCATAAATGAAAGCAGTCTCCCGACATCCTAAAACAAACAAAAATAGTCCATCGTTTGATTAAAATGGAAAAACGGAATATTTCACAGAGAAAAACAGCTATTAGCTAATTAGCTTTTATGACTGTATAAAATGGGCTAATTAATTTGGCAAATACTATTTTTCTGTTAGCAAATAATCGCACCGCATGCTTGTAATAGAAAATGTTCAGTTCGGCAAAAAAATTGTAGGAAACATTTTAGAAGCGTACAACTTAAATTCATTTAATTTTGCATAATTAACGTCTTTAATAATGACTAATCTATATGGAGTTATTTTGGCGAATTGGCATCGCCAGTTAATCCCGCATTATATTTACATAATTAACTTTCAAATTAATTTTTATTTCAAATTAATTAGTTTTACTTTATGTACGTACAAATATAGTACACGAGTTAAATGATAAATATAAATTAACTTTCATTTAAACATTCTAATATGTGTACATATATTTAATCAGCGGACATGCTTTTAAAGAAATAGATATGCGCACGAATAGGCTTTTGATATACATATAATATGGGAAATTTATAAACATTCAGATCATGATTTTAACGGGTATATTTCAAGGTTCAAATGTCCATTTACATCCTGTTTATTGATGCACCTTTTTCATTAAATGAGTCTGTTTTGGATCCGTACTGCTGCATTACCGGCATTATAACTGCCATTACTGTTACTGCCGCGGTCCGCTCCCACGTTGCGTTAATACTCGCGTCAAATCTGATGATCACATAATATTTTCATTTCATTTCCGCTTTCCATATTCTCTCTTTCTCTCTCTCGCTCCCTCACTTACTCATGCACGCACGCACGCACTCACACGCACTAAAATAAAAACGCACACAATTTCTCTCGGTACTATGTTAATGCAGTATGTACGTTTGGAATTCTTCATTTTCTTATCTCCCAAAGCGACCGTAATTATTTTTCTCTCCTCTCTTTCACATCTTCGCCTTAAACAATTTTAAAGCATTCGTTTCATTTTTTGTTCCTAATATGCTGTGGAATTCCCATATAGTAATCTCTTTATTACGCTTTACCGAGTTGCCAACCCCGGCATATTCACCTTACGTAATTATTCTCATTTTTTTCCTCAGAAACGAATATACTGCTTCGTTATTCGCATCGTAATTCTATGAACAATTCCTACTTTTCGGAATTCCATTCACCAAATCGTTTGACATCTTCATCGCCCTATTCCCTCGTCCCTCCACCCCTCTCTCGACCACTCTTAGCCTACTTTAGCTCTGCTTCTCTATACGAAATGTCTTTTCGCCGCCTTTCTATAATTTAATTCAACGTCTCGATTAACAATGAAATAAGCGTAATAGTATGCGTCATGATTTGTAGAAATTTTATAGCTCACTGTCAGTCTCGGATTTATTTAATTGAATGTGCCAATAGCAATCTTTTATATGTTCTTGTTTGATGAGTAATATATATATATATTAGGAATTTAGATTGTTTGAACCAAAAGTGCTTGGTAGTTTCAAATCATCAAATATTTTCCTAATTTATTGCATGTGCCATACTTTGATTATAACAATTGACCAGAATGATATCCCCAAAACCAAATGATAGAAATAGCGTGTATCATCGGTATTCAATTTATCGTGAACTACTGGGTGCGGTGAGCGTGTAGACAACTACCGTTAGACCATCTCCGCATCTAATTCTCGAAGGCTTTACTTCATTGGAATGGTAACTTATAATACAAATGAGTAGCGTGATTTCTATTCAACATATCCGTAATCTTTTCTCTTTTTAAGGATTCTTGATTGTATTAATTAAATCTCAAGGAATCTTCTACGTGAAGGGAGGTCTATAACTTACGGTTATTAGACTGTTGTACGGTTGTATGTGAGGACAGAACTAAAATTCCGACTAATACATAAGAAATTTTGTCAACTTCTAACATTCGGCAAATCTGTCTTTATCCACATTGGTATTGTGAATTGTACCAAAAAAGACTCGTAATTGATGTAATAACTAAAAGTTATGTGAATAGAACTGAGTCGCTGCAAAGTCGTTACTTTGAAGTAATAGCAGGAATTTTACGAGGCATTCTATTAGATTATGTAACAAGTATGTATGTTCGTGTAAAATGTACAATCCTTCTAATGGTAGAAAATTGTTGTCATAAATTGCCAATTGCATTATTATAACTTAGAATAGGTATTTGAACTATCGATTGTCAGTAAAATCAATATCGATCATTCGCGATTAATTAGGCCAATCTAGTACCGTCCATCACAATGTTATTAACGTGACGTTTTGCTACAATGATATCAAACAAATTGACATGTTCTTTATCCATTTCTTAACAAACTCGCTAGAAGACTTGTATGTTATCAATGTTTGCTCATATGAAATGAGTGTAGCAGATGATGATTGTTTGCTCCCTCGTGCCAACTTGTAATTTTCATGTCAATACAAAGGGTTATACAGATAAGACCGCGATGAATAAACAATTATACTTGCAATGTATGAAAAAAAAAGAATCGTTACGTAATAAGTCTGAAATTATTAATCCATCTTAGACTGGAACGAATATCGGTATAAATTTTTAAATGGCTGATTAACATCCTTTTAAAATACGCCGATGAAATGCGCATTAATAGAGTAGGATACAAGCAGGTATACATATATTAGACATATGTGGTCCAAACGAATTCCAGTAGGGGCCATGATTTTCGAGAGTCCTCTACATCTACCGTCTTTGATTAGGAAGGAAAGTAACAATTTATTATATATAGCCCTTATCTTTAATCCATAAAGTATCAATGCGAACATGTAAAATGAGCCTTTCGTAAAAGATTCAATAACGTCTCAATAACATCTCAATAACATCATCGGACTAAACGTCCGAAAAAGTATTGAACTACGGTACGTCCCACTCAATGTCGACAAAACTTTCACGGTGGTCCAGTCGCGTGGGAGGCGACACGAGAACGTCTCAATTCCTCAGTGGACTACCTGTACGTGATCCACAGCTGTGGAAAGAGAGCGGGTGACCCGTGTCGTACGCTGATGACCCGAAAGCACGCCTTGAAATCTTATCTGCATAAAGTGCAGGTGTCTACCGACACAAAAGTGCCGAGATCTTCAAAGTGAAGATATCAAGCGACGAATAGCCGTCCGGCCGTACCTTAAAGCAATGCCGAAACCAGTTTTATTCTCGTCCGAAAATCAACTACTAAAACTGCAATAGTTACTTCTTTATTTTTATTTTCTTTTTACTAGCCTCTACTAAGCACATACTTTCAACGGAATGCTCATCGTGGTATCTGTCATCGTATTAATCATAATTTAAAAAATGTCTTTATCATAAAGCAATAAAATTTCCTCGTGCTGTCATGATTTCGAACGATATAAAAGACATCGTATTCTTCAGGGATTTGACGGTGTAAAATTAAAACGTACGTCACATATTTCAATTGGAACATCATCGCCGTGACGTTTACGATCGTATAATGAATAAATCATTGATTACATCATTCAATTCTTTGATTAAAATTTAGACTTTTCATTTCGAATTATGTCTCCGATGAGAAAGAACTATTTATCTGCAATTGGCTAATTAAACCCTTTTTTTAGCTCATATGAGTATTTTATTTCGTTCCATTTTTATCGTAGTTCAATTACAACGACATTTTATCGTGCTGATAATAATTGATAATTGAATTTTATGAAAGTGCGGTAAAAGTGGGACTTTTTATAAATACGTGTGTTATTCATGGCCGTTGTACTACCAAGGACACCGCCCCTGGACCCTCGGATAGCTTTGCTCGCAGGATCCAGATTCGGCATTCTCATTGCCAATGCTTCCTTGGAACGCTGTTTCAGCCAACAGCATTCAGGGAGTTTCTTAGCCTCAATAGTATTAATATTATAAGCCGTACACATTGAATAGCTAATTATTTTAGAAGCTCACTGTTGGATTCGATATTTCCATTCCGAAATATGTACAAAATGACGTTTAAAATGTTAATTGATTTTTTTCAGGCTTTCTCGCAATGCTTATTTATTACCTCAAAGTCAAGCTGAGGCCTCATCGAATGCGACACTAAGTAAATAAATCGTCCGTAACGTCGCCTAATAATGTATTTACATCAAGGCCGTTACATATGAAGAACAATTAGCTTTCCCGCGAAAAATTGACGTTGCGGTTTCGATGTAGAATCGAACTAGGTAGAAGTGAATGACCGTCTAACAATCTTAAACTAAAACCGTTTAGTCGCGCTAGAGCGTGTACTGGTGACAAATAATGTCTGGAACCAATTATTAAATTTACGGGGCAGCATCAGTTGAATGGGGAATATAGAAAGACACATATAACTAAGCGTAACGGTGTAAATCTGAGTCTTTTCTATTCACCGGACGTGGAAAATGTCGAAGTAATTTTCGCTTCCGTCGACCGTTTTTGACCTGGTCCAATGCTGATTCAAAGATTAGTGAAACACTCTAACAATACGATCACCTTCCAATTCAACTCATCACTTCTGTCACATTCTTTTAATGAAGAAGTTACTTCATCCGTGTTAAATAAAAAAAAAAAAAAAAACTAGGAATAGGTCACCGTTTTAGCTGAAAACCTATGACGAATTAGGCTACATTTTCGAAGAATTACAATCGAGCGTCACGAAATATTCGATACTGCCTTCTTCTTTCATTTATATAGGTACTCGGAATCTAAATTGGTTATTCATTAGCCGTGATCAATTTAGTGTGTGTGTGCGGGTATGTGTGTATGTGTGTCATTATTGTATCATATTATATATACATGAGGACATCTGAATTAAACTATAAATATTTCTTGAATGCAATGAATAATTCGTAAAAATATCGAATAAGCATCAACTATGTTCAGACCAATGAGGTTATCGTATTCGAATTCATCTGGAATACTTCCGTCATCATAACGACCTACTTGACACCCTTGATATACGATATTTTGGCCACAATAAGGGCGATATACTTTTTACGCGTTCTTTTTTTTTCAAGTGTGACTTTTTTAAAAAAGAATATAAAACGGGTAATAGTGAGATCAGTATAAGTTTTTTTTTTAATGACACTGTCATGAAATAGGTTGAAATGAATAATTTATGTTTCCACTTAGAAAACTACTCGCCTGAACAAGAGAGTGGGCAAATTTGTTTTGGATACTCGGGAAGTTTGCACATATACATTCATCGCTAACTCCAAACCGGTCATATTGTGCCTTTTTCAAATACGTGAAAAGTCGAGTTTTCAAGGGGAGTGGACAAAGGGTTGATGGAGACGACATTAAGATGCTGTTTCCCGTCGGATTATGTCTAGTGCGTGTGTTTCTTTACTTTACGAATGGAAACACTAGAATAACAATATAAGCGACATTGTTCTTCGCTTGTGTAAACTGGGCCTATTGTTTACTTGCCCTTTCTTGACCTGAAATCGTTTCTTTGACATAAAAATGCCAACGCTTCCAATGTGGTTTCTGAATGTGTAAGCTATCTTTTTCAATTCGGAACCAAGATAAATTACATTTTTCTAAAAAAAAAATTACCTTGACTCATATCCCACATATAGTCATGGTCAGACTTAATTGTAATACTATTTTTAGCAGTTTAGATTATTTTGCATTTACTATATTAGTCATTTGTGTCGACAAAATTACTTCATCTTTGCCCATTATCAATAGTTAAAGAAAGATACATTATATTTCTGGACAGAATGTCGTGTTCTGTTCACGTGTCGTTCATTTCCTTTTCAGAGATTCATTGTTGCTATACTAAACACGCAAGGAATGCGCATACTGAGCAGCATACTGACATGATTTTGAACATATTTGTAGCCTGAACTGTTGACCTTACGACTTGTTGACATGATTGCCTTAAGCGACATCGTAACGCGAATTTACGCGACAGTCGCTTTAAGTCGAAATTTCTTGAAGATGATATCGTAGGAAATTACTAAGTCTCCCTCGCATTATCTCTCTCTCTCTCTTACTCTCTGTATTTGTCTGTCTTTCTTTACCTTTCCCTTCATCTTTACATTACAACTAAATGTCATATACCTCTTTTTGTAATTACTCAACTGTATACAGTACTGAGTAATCCTTAGGAAAGACTGGTTTTATTCCAGATGCAAGGTCCAAATAAACATTATCTTAATCTAATCAATCTAATAAAATCTACCTCTTACGCTTCTTTCTTCTCATAAGTATTCCAGACTGTAGCTCTTCAATATTTTTTTATATTCGAGGATTATATATAACTTTAATCGTCTACATTTTGGCAATTTGTTATTTTTGAAATTCGGAGTTTTCATTCCACTACTGATAAAAAGTACTGATGATAAAAAGCTTGAAACTGATCTTATTACTAGAATAAAAGTGGCACACTTTTTATATGAGGCAATAAATGTGAAGTATTTTACAGGCAATAACTAATTGCTCCCCGGCTCCCGATAACAAAGTATCTTCAATTCGAAATCTACCAGAGCATCGCATTTAAAAAAAAAATATATATATACATTTTAATCTATAAAATGATTGGATTATGTTAAAATGAAATTATAAAATATTTAATATATTTTTAAAAATCACGTTTCATGCATCATTTGATTACTCAAATAACAGTTAATTCAAAGCAGACATATTTCTCGCAATCAGTTTGTGTATCTGTGATAAATGAAAGATATTGGCATACTAAAATATAAGAACCAAATAAAAAGAATTCACTTGAATCTCAGCTCACGTTTTCACAAGAAAGCGTGACTTACCATCAACGCCATCATCACATATAGCCCATCATATCCCACAATTTATGGCAGTGTAACATTATGACAAAAATTCACTGCTCTCTAAATAAAATGGAATTTATGCATACACCTCGCATACCGAATTCATTACATTCATTTGATGAATGACCATTATTACATCATTCACGGTTCAAACGGTAATATTTAGAATATGTGAGAATATGATGTGAATAGTATTATGGTTAGCTGAATTGATTCATTAGTTCCTTTTAAAAGTGATTTAGTTAATATGAAATGTCCAATTAAGCATCGACATTTAGCAATCTTGTAATAAATGTTATTTTTTAAAGAAGTAAGATACACCAAATTTTTCGAATTCCCTACTTCATTTTAGTCGTTTTTCTACCCCAATACATGTTTATATAAATTTATAACATTTTTGTTATATATTACTCATTCGCCCATGCGCACAAGCATTATAACTCGCTGATTCTCCTAACGTCAGATCTGTACATACGTTCGAGCCTTTTGATACTTGACAGTCTACTCCTAAATATTTTTCCGACTCCTTCGCCGTATTCCATTAGTTTTTGATTTCAAACTAATGACAGTTGAATAAAGTTAAAATGTTCGAGATAAATAAAAGATGTTGAAATGTGTTACAATTTTGTGCATTTGTATAGTACTTCGAGGCAACGTAACGAAATAAACTATCTTGAATCCAACTGCGCGGCATGCCTGCGCAAATATACAGGGGTTTATTTAGGCTGAAAACTTTATTTTCATTATTTTCATGTAACATCAATAAACAACCCCTGGGCATATCTAACACTGGATATGTGAAAATGAGTGACGAAACGCCTATTTTTTGAGAGGAAGACAACATTCCACAATAGATATATTTTCTTTCACACGTTACTGAGTAATTAGGCAGACGGTTGATTTTTAAACGTAAGTGTTTGTTGAGAGAATGGAGGATGAAGATTAGGATGAAGTAAGGTCGGGGCAAAGGCGAGAGCCGATGCCACGCCGGTGCGGTAGGTGGCTGTTGGCGGTAAAATGATTATAGACCTCGAACACACTTACTACCAGCTATATCCAGTACAAACGCAACCAAAAGTATATACTCTTTTTGGAACACCTTTAAAACACTTTGCAATAATTCGACGTTATGCAATAATTGTACTAGACTACAAGAAAAAAAAACTGTATTATTTACGAGTCCACTTTTTTTTTGGATTATTTTATGCTAGGATGGCAAAATTTGTATTTAGATGAAAATATGCCAGTGTTAACGTTGCAACAATGATTATCAACATATGTACATTTTATTTCGTGAATGAACCCTTGTCCCTTCTTGTCTAATTCGAGATTTGCATTTTTTCAACGTTTTGTCAGAATAAGTACACGTTGCAAACAATGCAGACAGATTTCGAGATAATATCGATCAAAATCAAGATAGCAGCGTGCACCATATATTCCTATACAATATATCTTTATTCTAAATCAGTGATCCGCCTATTTCTTCCATTTGCAGTCACTAATTCATTTATTTAGCAGGCATACGAGAACTTCACATGCTTGTGCATTGCACTGGGATCGATTTGCGAAGGCAAATTGCCGCTAATTACTTTCATACACTAGCCGCGAATGGACACACAATCTTGTCTGCACAATCGTCCAGCTCGTGCTCTCTTGTCACGTGTAAACCAAGTGTAGCCTTTTTTTGCTTGTTCTAAGTGGCCATATGGGGTCTCAGAGTATAATAGGGAGCCGTGTTGTCGGCCAAAAAAAGCTCGGTTTACAATCGCGAGGGCGAGATCTAAAAGAGCCGCAGGGGAGCCAGAACGGTCGCACGAGAAGGTCCATTATCAGGTTGCAAAACATACATCTGGTCTCAGGCGCGTGCCTGGGGTCCTCGAATTCACAGCACGCCCGTTTCATCCCCTGAACCTTTACGAACTCGATTTATACTTCTCTTTTACGGCTCCTTACGTATAAACAATGCGAGCATCCTTCATTGAAATAAATAAATAAGAAATAAACATTAGGTTCGTTTTTATGCAATCGTATAATACACTACTTTTTGTATCCCAAGTTTAAGCTTCATAAATTCACCATGTTTATACGATTTCGAAAAGCAGTCGGTATAAGTGGCGTTAAGGGTGCATTCTCGTTCTTAGAATTAAGTTCGATATACTGAAAAATGACAATAGACCGATTTCCAGACGTCCCTGGCGTTCCGTCGGGATACTGCTCGATAGTCTCCGATGTGCATGTGATATTGGTGATCTTTTCTCTCCAACGAGTTACGATAATTTCAAAATTTCTTTTGGGAAATACTGACGTTACTATCAGCCATTCAAATAATTACAATACGAATATTGGCATATTGATTAGCATAACGTTTAGCGAATAATATGTAAATAGAAATAATAATATAAATTGCATCAAGACGAAATTTAAGTTATACGAAAATCAATCAAAAAGACACAAGACAAGTATAGAGAAATTTTTATATGCTGGGTAACATAGCAAAGGTATCGTAATCGCATAAATACATCTACGTTGTCAATGTCAAGCGCAAGAATTTACCAGAATTGTAAGTAGTATTAAATAAGTAAAGAAAAATGCTTCGACGCTTTTGAATCTACTTTTTCCATTAATGTTAAACGTCGAGTAAAAGAAAAGCAAAGGAAGAGATTTGCTATTGCCGATTTTAATGGTAGGCCAGTCACTTTGCCACACTTCCCTTCCTTTCCGCATGCAACAACCAGCAGTAAATCTCTATCGAAGATACCTACAGTATCGGGAGACAACCGGTCTTTAAATGCATTGTTGGACAATGGGGCGTTTTTGCCGCACGCCAGCGAACCAGTTCATCTTATCGTGTACGAAAGGGATGGCTATATGTGAATATACCTGCTGCGTGATTCGCGATTAACAAGAATTTGTTACCACACTGCAGGAATAATGCATAGGCATCCGGGGAAAAAATTTTTTTGTATATGATCAGCAAAGCCGTGTAAAAAATGGCTATTCAAGATCATGTATGAAGAGTGACCCTGACAAATCATTCATGACTACTCATGATCCTACGTAATTATAGTCTCCTGCGTTTTTTACCCTCATCATCGACGCAAGGCACACCCTCCCTCTTTTTCCATTCTATTCACCCTGTTCAAACTCCAAGGAACCGGAAAGTGCAAAAAAAATTATAGCCGTGATCATTGCAGCACATACGTTTTAACATGTGATGATTCAGAATTGAAGGATAAATGGAATGCTTCTTTCTTTAAACTTGTACGCTGACACAAAGAGTTCGTGGGCAAAGAGCTTCTAAATTATATTGCATCGAAATTTATAACGGATGTGATTTTTTTTCCTTCAAATAACGGCATTTGTACACAGGAAGTGATATGTTCATTTTGTGGAACTCAAGAAACTTTACCGAAAGTTGCATCTCAAGACGCAAAAATCTAGTTCGTTGATATGGTTTGATTCGGTGACGAGCTCTTAGTAAAATATTCTTGCGATACCAAGACATTTTTCATTAGTCATATCTTCTACATGCACTCGATTTTTCATAAGTATTGAAATTAATTTTTTAAATTTCAATAAAGAAAAGGAAAAAACATAAAAAGCAGATTCTTAGTGTTATAACGTCACTTGAAAATTATATATTAAAATGGAAGCAATTGATAATGAAGAATCAGTAAAACAAATAAAATGATTATTTTATTCTAATTCGACGTACGTACCATTGAAAACTGTAATAATTTTTCCTGTTACAATGGCTAGAATTTCGATAATTAACTTTTTTTAGTAACACCATTTTTAATTGGAGTCCGTTAAACTCTTTCCTTTCGTAACAAATGAAAAATAAATAATACAACTGCTAGCATTCGGATTCTCTCCTTCTCTTTAAAGAAAAACTTTATATTTTCTATCCCGAGGTGAAGAAATGAGACTTGCAACGCTCAACACAAGTCATTGACCTGGAGTAAGAGCGTGCTAAAAACAAAGACGAGTCTTGAAAACATTATACATGTTGTAAAAAAGCCCTTTGCTATTCACGCGAAAGTTTTATTTGACAAGGAACGAAGAAAGTATCGAATTTTTATGTTAGTTGCAGTTTGTAATTTTCCTGATTTATTCATGCAGCAGCAGCAGCAGCAGAAACCTAAACTGATCCCCCCCCCCCCCCCCCCCCCCTCTCCCATAATCGCGTTAAAGTAGCATTATTTACCTGTCAATAATTGTATTTTTTTTTTTAATATTTATAATTATTTTTAAAAATACATACCTCTGTCTACAATTTTGCCGAAAAGATTTTTCCCGCGAAGAAAATTTTTGGTGGAGCAGTTCCAACGGCGATTACGAAACTGATGCTGACATTCTGCGATAGCTTGATTGGCACCTCGAGCCACAGCCATAAGAACACCCGGATTTTCTCTTGCAAGCCTACGTTGCTTTCTCCTCAAAGTCGCATAAACGGTTGGATCCATATGAATTGATGCTGGAGACATCGGAAGTAGATTATTTGGTTCTCCTGCTTTTGCTATGCCCCTAAAATAAATGATCGGATTTATTACAAATGCTTCGTATAATATTAACTCAATTGAATTTTATATGCTCTATGTCTAGCAACATGTCTTTTGGTCATTCATGGAAATCGAATTCTATTTACCCGCTTGAAACACTTATTTAAAATTCATCATTGAAGTTAGTAACTTGTCAACTTCAATGATAAGTTTCATTTATCTATGAAAACTAACGGGTGCAATTGTAATTTTGCGACCTGAATACAAAAAATATCATTTGCATCTAAATACGTCTTTTCAATCTCGCAAATTTGAGCAACAATTGATATATGTATAAGCGTTAGAATAGAAACTTGGAAATTTTTAAAAGAAATATTTCACTCCATACCTACAGTTTTTTTTAAATTCTAAAATATAGTTCTGTACGGGTATATTCTGATCATAGATTTGACAAAACTATTTTAAAACTACTTTGCGTGTTGCATCCTTGTTGTCATTTTATTATCTCTCATATTTTAATTTTGAACCAATGATTGTAAATGTTCTTCTAAACAGTCGGATTCCATTGTGTTTCAAATGGCTTTGATGTACAGCCGTTAATGCGTGAACCACAGGTACATATAGTTTCCTTAACGAATTCCTATGCTTACGTCATTTCATTTTTAGCATAAGAATGCCACAGAAAAATGTGATGGCATTTAAATTGCTGAAAATGACTCATCAGATTTCGATACAGGGGCTGTGAAGGGAACTTAATCATTTGTATGTTAATATTTTTATATAAAATCACTCTTGTTACGCAGCCGTGAACTTTATAAAAAAGGGATCAAAAAGAACGACGAATAGAACAAAGAAATTATGGCAACCTGTGAAAGAGGTGCAGCGAAAAGAAGTCACAACAAAGGTTGGCATCGTCACAATTGCTGTTGCTGAACCGCAGACGCGGTTCTTGCAGTACATTTCTTCTACGAAGCATTACAATTATATATAGTGCGCACATTTCAAAGCGTAACTGAGTTTAAAAATAAATTTCCACAAACAAATGTGACACATGGAAGATTTTGTGGGATCTCTTTAAAGCAAATAAAATGTACTTTGATCAATTTTTATTGATTAAAATACACGTAACCTACCTATATGCACCTTCTGTACAGTAGGAAGCGTTTTGGTTTTGGCGTATATTATATATACTCTTATAAACAATCTCAGTGACAATATACGATTTTCTCGCGAGAAAAATAAACGAGATCTGCTGCTATGCGACTGAAGGGGACATTACAAGAGGATTTGTAGCTACGAGAAGAGAAACTGGTTTGACAGTTCAGAAGCATTCGTGTGGTCGGCGGTACACCTGCATAAATCAGGCTTGCCGTGTGACGGTTTGGGTCTTGAAATATCTGTTTTACTTTCCCCTTCTTTTTTTCACTTCCTTTTTTCCGATTTTGCTACCTTCAAGCGTGTCCTTATCCGTTTGTTTAGTCATGCACCTTTGTGATATTATTTAATGTTAAGTTTATAATCTTTTTCTTTTTAATTAAGTGATTAACAAACTTTTATTGTCTCCATTATTTATATTTACTTAGATTTAAATACCACGTCGCTTGTTGCCTATATACAGGGAGGAATGATATTATGTTTTTCAGCCCGGTTACCTCTTTTAGCTATTATTGTAAACGAGAACTTTATGACCTTTCACTGATGTTAAAGTTTTTCATCCAAAGATGAAAGCGTATTCTTTTAATCATTTTATTTTGATGAATGACGTTTATGACGAAGTTAGATCATTAAGCGAAAACATTATCAAAATTAAAAAGTCAACATTTCACGCATAAGCATAACAAAAAAATAGAACTTTTATCGCCGGCGGAAAGGTATTCGGGATAGGGACGACGTACAACTCTTGTCTCTTCTGAAAGCATCGGCTTGTCTTTAGCTTCCTTCGCGCTTTCTTGTACACGATCCGAGTTTCGCAAGACTCGCGCATGCCTCGAATACCTTTATTTGTGCGCTTAATGCAAAATATACAGTGGATTTTTGTATGATAAATGTTTTCGAATCAATGTAAAATAATGAATCATAAAGTCTACAACAATTAAAACTTATTAAAAATTATTTAGGTATTTTTTTATAAGAATCGGGTTGTTTTTTGCCGTTATATTATATTGATTTCTTCAACTACTTATCGAGGTTCTTAAACATCAACGAGTTTAAACGCCTATTTAATATTTTGTCAATACAATGAACATCGCTAAAATCGTTCTCTCGGCGGCGTCCCCTGTCATTCATCACCGATAGCATTCAAGGAGTGTCAAAGACATCATAACAGATGAGAGACTAAGCAAACGTAACACACGTTATCACGAAATTATTATGTCAATATTTTGAAGGAACAAATAAAATGCCAAGTGTATAATAGCTTGAAATCGAATTAAAGCGATGTTCTTTTTTCCAGAACGGTTATTTTATATCAATATATGCGTTTATGATTTTATTATCTTTTCTTATCACAATGGGAAAAAGGATTGTTTCAATAAGGTAACTCGTTTGGTGGTCTTGTAACTGTTTATTAATCTTTATCTTATATTAATTTTTATCTTATATATAGTATAAGGACCAGTTACACCGATGACGTTTAAATGTTCTCGTTATTCTATTTTATCAAGTGTTAATTTAAATGTGGAAATTGTCGATACGTCTAATTTGGACCAAGCCATATGCAGGTTATCGACAATTTAAATTTTGGACAACGGTGGACAATATATGATTATAATATATAAAGTGATAAAAACCGACAGAACACTTTCAATTATAAAGCCGTAATATGTATTTGTAGGAAAATTCTAGTTTTCATATCAGTAATGACAGCAAAAGTCACCGATTACATTAGAGTCATGAGAGCGCATGCGCATTGCTCACGTATTTCGGTCCACTGACCTCTATTTACTTAATATATGCGCATGCGCAATAGCTTTTGCCCTTGTTAATGTTTTAGTGCCTTTCGGTGAACAATATTAACCATATGTACTTGCATTTTTTACGTTAAAAAGACGTTTTTTACTTTAGAAAGACATGTTTCCTGCCGTCGAACATTTCAATGCGATTTCGAGATGTTTTTTTGTATAATCAATGATTAGTGGCATTATTCTTTTTATCGGCTTAAATATTTCTTATTGCATAATAGATAATATATATTGGATATACATTGCGTATTATATAGGCAGATGTAAAAAACTATATATTCTTTGTGTCATCTTAAAGTTGGTATTATAAATAGCTTGGCGTTTTAATACTGTTTAACGAATATCCGTTAACAGATTTCGAAAGCATTCGTCAACGGCTTTTCAAAGTGTCGCGTGAGAAAAACGGAAATCAGGCGTTATACTTTTTTCATAAAGAAAGATAAAAGGTGAGCAATATCAGTATAATAAATAAATAATGATTTGGCAAAACAAATGTGATGTCCTTTTCTGAAAATCATAAACTTGCGTTTTGATCATTTCAATGGAAAACAAGAATAATTTCATGACTAATCCATAAAAAGACACGAAGAAAATTGCAAATGTAAATTAAAGAATTCGATTTACTAAAAAAGCTCTAAACCGTCACGTATATTCGTAAGATCGGATCGTTTCTACGTTTATATAAAATAATTTATTCGAACGTGTCCCTTTTTCCGAATCCTAATTGGACACCTTACTTCTCGAGCTTAACAAAATTAAAACGCACTTTTTCACAATATAATAGCGATCCCATAATAAAATAATTAGCGTGGTTACGATAAAAATAGTCGATAGGATAGCTAGGATGACGCTCGATGTCTCGTGAGAAATCAAACATCCGCAATATATGTATAGAGTTGAAAATTAGACATCGAAATGGCCTAGGTGAAATTTTCGAATAATAAAAATTTAAAAACCTTATTCCGACATCTCATAATACACATAACGTCTATATGGATTCAATGAAATATATCGATACATTATAGTGTAAGCAATTATTTTTCTGATATAAACTGAAAGATTTCTATCAAGTACTTTAATTTAATAATTATCTCTGCATAATTAAGCATCCTGTTCTCAAATAATTATCCCAAAAAGTGGTTTTTGGAAATAATAAGGAGCATGGTAAGATCTTAATAGGCCAAGAATCAAAGTACCGCGTTCAAAAAGGCCTTTGGGCGGCAGGCATCTATGGCGATAGACGACAGACGCTGCTGTAGGTGAATGAAAGATGTATAAATAACCTTTAAAGTTCTAGTTTTCCAATAATACAGGCTATCAGACGATTAGCATAATAACGAGCTTCTGCTTTACGTGTGAGGTAGACAAGTTTCGCTCCAAGTTGTTCAGGATTAACCAAATGTTCCTTCAGCGTGAATTAAACGATGAGGCAATCCAATTATTTTTTAAATTTAGATGAAAATAATATGTTAATACTAAAAATTATATATATATATATATATATATATATATATATATTTATATATATATATATAATATACAAATTATATATATATGTATTTATATTTGTATGATTCTCTTTTAGTTTTTGTTTTAGAAGAATCTATCTACGTGCGACCAATATATTAACATTTAACGTTTCATTTGTAAATTTAATATTCTCCACTGTATATCTTTACTTCGTTTTCTACGTCATTTTGAATATTAAAAATCCAGCTACGGGTTTTATAATCAATATCCCCGAGAATCATGGAAATTAAAATTTATTTCGATTTTTAATGACCAATTCCTGTTGCTAAATTACAAAATTAAACCTTAGAGGACCACACATGAACATTCCCTCACGATTAATGAAATAAGTCATTTATATCGACCAATACCTCGTATATGCGTATACTGTACACTTTATAAAATGTAGATCTTCATACATTTTAAGATGGAAAAACCACCAATTTTACTCGAAATAATTTAATTTTCTATCTGCACATTATTATCGCATGCCAAAACCAGATCATTTATCTCAATCACTCTACCTGCCTGATTTTTGTAACAAATGCAAGAAACTGCTAACTTTTTTACTCGGTGATATGTTAAAAGTTACTTATGAACAACTGTAATAATGACAAAAAAAATGACGATAATAAGACAAAGTAAAGGATGCAACAAGTGCTTCACTATGGAGAAAAAGCGGTGATTGGTACTTCTTGATATGGGTGGTTAAATATTGGTTTCATATTCTCGACAGATGTAAAAAAACGCATCACGTTTCCTACATTCATTATAATATAGTATAATGTATTTCAAGTGCAAGAAAAGGATGGTTTTTTAGCACTTTCAAGTCAAGTGTGAAATTGACGCTCGAACCCAAGGCAAATTACACGCTGTATTTTTTGTAACGAATACCTGTCCGAAGATATAAATGTAGTACCGCTAAGAGCGTCAAAGGTTACCTGTCATTTACGAAATAAAGTCTTAACAGGCCGTCACAAAGCGTAATGCCTAAACCGCAAAAAAATCGGTTCGTAAAATACCAAAGACGTCATATCGGACGATCCTGTCAATGTAAAGCATACATTTTATTGGGTATATATATTTAATTCATTAATTATTTCGATAATGAAAAAGATGACACTGGTGACTTGTACAAAGATTTAATGCATTATAACTTTGTTAAAAATTAAGAATTATTTTTATTTGTTTGTAAAATATTATAAATTCAAGAGTAAATTTTCGTAATATTATAATCCATATTATGATTTATAAATATATCTACTTCAGTCAACTATATACGGCTTTGTTTAGCTTCATATATCGGAAAACAGCTCCCTCAAGTAATTCCTTCTTAAAGGAATTCCATATAAAAATTCAAAATAATAATTTGCAGATAATTGTTGATAACATCGAATACTTTGTCTTATTTCGTTCTTTAATCGTCCACTCGTTAAGAAACCATATATCTATTGTAAAATAAAGGCTTTTAAACTTTCGATTTGCCGTATACTGGCTTTTGACATTTCTGCAGACGTTCGCACTGAGAAACTTTTCCAACAACGAATAAAACTTTCCAAAAACGTAAAAATATTAACGGTTTCTTATGGTCACATTAATTATTCCTCAAAAACATTCACAAGTACGAGGATCTGTAAACGGAAACTTTCAAAACCCGCTTCGCTTACTGCTAAATTTAATTTTTAGTATATGAAAAATCAAATAATATTTATATACATTAGGCATGTCGGTAAATATATAAAAAAAGATTACGCGCGTATTTAAAAAAAAAAAAAAAAAAATTGTTATATGCGCCAATCACTGGGTGGCGCAGTATAACAAAAAATTTAGCAGTTGCTATCTGTTTAAGTTTTGTTTCAAGCAATGTGAAGAACCAGAAAAGCGTTGAGAAATTTAAATTGTTGCGAACCATTATATTTACGACGATTATATTATTTACATTTAATTCGTAAAACTCATATTATTGTGGTAAACTTACTAAACAGATAACTTTATAATAACACTATAAACGAAACAGTATATTGAATGTAATAAAGACTGTAACTGTCAAAACGTTAATCTTCCAATTTTTGCCGTACGTGACAACGACTTTGAAATGACGTCTTTAGGATAAAAATCTATGATAAAAATATATATTTATGCTCATGTTTGAAAATTTAGTAAAAATACAAAGCATCTACTACAAAAGAGAAAAAAAGAATTTGATTGTCATTGAAGTGGATTATTATAAGCCATCATCGTGAACGCGTACTGACCATTAAAAATAAAATGAGTTCGTTGGATGGCAGTTCAGTGATTACTTTCATGTTGCAAATAAATGAATACCGCAGATAATTCCATTTTCGACAATGTGCTGACACGAACTTGAATTTTTCGTTTTAATAAAGCCTTCAGTAATAAAAGTGTGAATTCACACACATGAAAACTTACCACCACATAGAACCTCGTCCTCTGTTTTTGTTTCTGCTCACTTCCGCGGGTAACGAGGGAAGTACTACAGCAAGCGCACCGAACAATACCCAAAGCCTCATTTTTGTAAATTATCTCGTCCTTCACTTTTCCTGTTTTAACATTAACTTTTTAAACCGTTGTTGTTGCTGATATTCACTTATTAAACTCGCGAAACATACAACGTATCGATGTACAACTCACGCACTTGATTAATCCGTTATAAACCGTTACGAAATCGAGTAATTATACTTATTTGTTATAATTTTAAAAATTATAAAACACAAATTCTTTTAAACGTCACTGTCACTCTATGTCGACGGCTTCCCGATTAATGCCGTGCCACTTTATATTTGCCCCGTAAAACTTTCGCGTGTGGGAAAAACTCATTCGTCGCGATGCTATCAGTTTCGAGCCCATGCACTGCTCGACTGTCGAGTGGCTCACTGTGGCACTTTCAGCTTTCAGCACGAAAAATCGGCCCGGGCATTGATGGGGATATTTTCCAATACACCATTGGTTGTTTGGGATGGCGAAAGAGAAACAATAGCGCCCGTCTGAGCTACCTGTCAACTCTGCGAACAGTTTGAAAGCAGGTATGATTTGGAACTAGGCAAGACTTCGCCAAGTGAATGGACGAAAAAAAGTTCGTGCCTCTGATGGAGGAAAAATTCACGGGCTTTACTGAGACCACCGATGTAGATACGACACCAATAACCTTCAACAAACAAGTATACGCTTCGGCCAGCGACTGCACAAGTTCTTTCGTTGAAGAAATGATCCCGAGAGGGCCCCGTCTCCCCACTGGGCTCCTCGAGACCCCCGAGACCGATTATACCTTGTCCCGCCTCTTGGTTCAGCCCTCCGGTTATTTTCTCTATACGCTATACGATGTTCTCTCACAGCTTCTCTACTCTTTATCTGTTTTCTCTCCCGCCCCCTCACTGCTAATACGAGATAATATGTTTCAACAATTTTACCGATTTTTATGCGTTCAGGCGAAAGAAGTAATTACTTTAAACGCTTTAAACTTTATTACTGCATGAACATTTAAATTAGAAAAATGTTGTCAACATTTCCGTTGTTATTTATAACCATAAAAGCTCATTTGTTTACTCTGACTCTTGGAACCACAGTCTAAAAACTTACGTTTATTGAAAATACTGTTGCATACAGGTGGGAATTACTCGCGTAATAATATCTGCGAAATGGATGTCTTCGCTCGATTCGATATCATACGATACTTTAAATGCATTCAGATTTTAATAAAGATGCGAAATTCCTCATGAGAGGAGGCCTCCACGCATTTTAAGTTACGCACAGCAGATATATATAGTTATATGGATTTCCATCTGCTATTACGAAAAATTAGGTTTGCTGCTAATCGAGCAAGATTGCGATCGAAAAAAGCCACTCATGTAAATAATTTTATGCGAGTTTCGTGCGAGGGCAAGTAGGCATGAAATATCGAATCGAATCAGCGTTTAAATCAGCCATCCGATTATCATCTACACCATTTAACACTTTTTACAATAACCCGGGCCATAGAAAAATAATATATAATTTTAGGAGCTACACACCATTATTCATTGATTTTTGCTACTTGGCAGAGATTTGTATTATTCATAAATATATATGAGATAAAAAATATCGAATTGAATGGCAATAAATGTTTATACCAACATGCATTATGTCTGGACAAGATCAAAATTCCACAAGGTATCTTTCATTTTATGAAAAACAGTCTATATGAGCAGACTTTATTGCTGGCAAACGACAGTCCTAAACATACAATTTCATAAAATTTTGGAAGGGAGTTTTGACCATGTAATATTTTACCGCAATAACTAAAAAGGGGCTAAAAATCCGAAATCGCAAAGTTGAGTTTCCTGTTTTCAAATAAAAATGTTTCCAGATATTCCCCTAGCATTGACCTGCAAAAAAAGGAGGCGTTTTCCGGCGAAGTTGTAAAAAGAGCATAAATCATTTTCCACCTGTATATTGGTTAAATCTATCATGAACTTCACTCGAAAATCCATTTTATACTAAATTTAGGTAACAAAGAGTAAAAAATAACGTCTCGACGTTTTATAGCATGCAATTGGCGAATGGTCCAGGATTTTTATGAATTCTTATTTACATAAACGATGAATATTACTCAAAGGTCCTGAAGTTCGAGAAAGGTATAAATATATTGTTTAGTGCAATGATTAGTTTTTTGCGTTTATTGCGTCGTTTATTGCGAGATAATCCACGTGCGATACCAACTTTTACGCGTTGCTGAGAGCACAGAGCACGTGCTCTTTGAAGGGATCATGTAGGAGGATCTCTGACAAACCACGCCCTCGATATTTACCACGAGAGCAGTAACAGTCGTGCGTTCGAGTTTTGCTGGTATCCCCACTTTCAATACACTCTCTTCCTTTCTTCATTTATCAACCTGATACGTTCTCGCAGCTCTCCTTCTGGGTTTAAATTCTATCTGCCCTGTCATTGCCTTCTTGCTCACTCCCCTTTCTTCTACTTCTACACACCTCCATATTCAGCTCTTTTTTATTCTCCAATATTTCCTCATGCAGTACTCAAGGAGATGGAACATCGGGGGATGTGCTGATGAAGGTGGGGCATTCATGTGTGGGAACGGTGGACGGAATGCGAGCGTAGCTATGGTAGCCCGAGAGCTGTTCCATCGGTCATCTTTTACGAGGACAATAATTTTATTTAGCAAATTCCTTTATTCAAACTTTATCAAGATAAGCCTTCGCGGCTCACGTTCGATAATTGAATTTCACTTTTTTTTTATTCGCAATTAGCATCAGCCCATAATAAAAATAAAGGATTTTCTTTGCTAATTCGAGATATATGTACTTCTAATGACAGCCTTTGTCCTTTGGCACAGCTACCGAGACAATCCATTACCATTGTTGTATACGCAAAATCCATTTGTTGTGATTATATTCCGAGTTTGTTTATACTTTTGACATATAGAAATATACTTCTATATAGTCGCAGTATCAGCATGTATACCTTCTTGCAAAAGGGAATGCATTCTAAACTCGAGAGTAAAATTTTACGTTATATATTATTGGCAGGGCACTCAAAATGCGCAATTCTAAAAACCTATAAGATATTGCGTGATTCATCTGATTTCGCGTTGGAAAGTTTAGGTGCAGGATCCAATTATTCCTAATATTTGTTCTAAAATGATGTCAGCAATATGTTAGCAATGCGAGGCCTGATTATAAATTCTTTCAAGCCAAATTTCTCGTAATACCGTAAAAAATGCTTTCGCCCACGAATGACGAGTTTCACTTATATGAAAGTTCTGAAATATAGTTAAATACCGAAACTCTCAACAATAGAGGGTTAAATGACAAATGATTCGAATGACTTTTACCAAATTAAGGCTTTGGTACGTGCAATTCTACGTAACAATACAATGCCTAAAAAGATATCAAAGGAATTGGTTTAAAATTCAACGCGAATTTACGGAATTAAATTATTTTCTTGTATTGTAAATTCTAAAATAGGAACTAAATTCTAAAAATTGTTGAAAAAGCTTCTCAATCATTTTTAAATTAGGATTTTCTTTGCTGCGAGATTAGGTCGGCATTTTATATATAGGCATTGAAAGATTTATAGATTTAAAATTGAAGTATCTTTTTAACCTTACAATGAACCATTTTTTAGTAGTTTATTAATATCAATACACTGTATGTTAAAAAACGTTTGTTATTTTTCGCAATATCTTTAAAATAAAGTGAATTTTTAACTCTTATCTTATGGAAAGAGATACCTTACTATTTGCTCCAATACCAGTATCCGCGAGTATACAATATAATTCAATAATAAACTATTGATTATTAATAATAATATAAAAATGTTATATGAACTTTACTTTTAATAAAGTATAATTATATAAGCGTATTAGAAAAAAAGATGAAATGCGGAGTTTTTTAATCGATGATTTTAATCCAACTGTTGCCTTTAATCCATTGCCTACACTTTATTGATTTATTACATTTAATTAAACAGTAAATACCTTACTACGGGGGAAAAGTTTTCAACATTATCGGTAAAAGATATACACACATACGAAATCGCAATGCAGATATAAAAATGTAAAATATCTCTAGCCCCATTCTGTAATATTTGCATTGTCTATTATTATACTAAATATTATTCCACAATATTTACATTATCGAAGATTTTTCATAATATGAAATAATAACAAATATTTTATATAATTCATTATTATATACTTACGTGCATATATTACTTTATGTTTATTTGCCTTATTGGGCTGTGGTAGAGTAACCTTTTATTACACGTCATTTGCAAGCGTTAAACTTACAATTAGTTAAGAAGTGATGAACTTCTTGTCAAGGAATACAGTAGTAAAAAAAAAAAAAAATTCTCCATCTATTTATCAACTTTTAATAATGCAAAAAATGACGGTAAGTGATCTTCCGACTCTGTAATCATTTCATAATACAAGTTTATAATTTTCTACACCATTATCATACCATGTAATAACTAGGTGCAGTTATTAAAATTGATATATTCGTTAAAATCATAAATTAGATATCATTACGCTTTATATACATGCAAAATCAATGTACTTAGTTTCTCTCAATCTTTACAGAGGAAAAAATTCTTTAAATGTAGTGTTTTAACGAAACAATATAAATATATAAAATTACAAAAGGTCTTTCTGACATTAAATATTACAAATAAACGTATAACCAACAATATTAGAGATACTCAAATCCGTTGCAATAAGGTGCATAATTTAATACGAAATCAGTAATAAAATATGTATGTATATTTAAATAAACCTATTGAAATTAAATGAATTGAATAAATCAATTAAAAATTGTCATGTTAATACAATAAGTTTCATTTTTATAGTTTCTGCACGGAAATTTAGAGTATAGCTGGGCCTGTATATTACTTTTTGTAATTGTGTGCATAAAGTTAGTGCGTAAAGTACTTTATATATATAGGCGCCTGTTTTCAGTGCGTAAAGTCAACTTTTATGCACGCTGGTAGATGCATAAATTCGGTGTGTATTTAACTTTACACTTCTTTCAATTTGTGCGTAACTTGTTTATTTCATTCACGACACCTCCCAAATCCGTAAACGTTCATTTTAATCACTATAATATATGAGGCATCTAAAGTGCATTATCTTTACTCACCCGAATATAAAAAATAGGATATCTATATAACTCCCGAGTAAAACAAAATGACACCATTATGTCAGGTAATATATTAATTTAATGATTTTAAATAATTCATTTAAAATAATAAAAAAAAAGGTATTTCTAAATAACTATAAAGCCATGCATCAATTTAAATTGCCTTCCTTATTGGTATATAATAGGGTCGTAGGAAATGTGTGTATATCTAAATTTTTAATCATTATTGGGCTCCAATATTTACTAAAATAAAAATATAAAATTTTAAAAGCAACACCTGCTTTTAAACACACCGTTTGTCGCCACCCACTGTATAAGACTTATTGAAACTATTGTTACACATAACTAAAAAAATTTTACTATAATAGATACGGATTTCTTCTGCTTTTATAATTTAGATTTAACATAAATTTAGATTTATTATAAAAACGGCAAAGATGAAAAATTAATTTATTGTTTCAATTAATACTACGTATTCATTCATTAAGTTTTTTGTTACTTAATTGAAACAGTTATATGTGGTTTAAATTATTCATGATAATGTTTTTTGTCTTTCTCCTAGCCCAATTTTCTGCCAGGGTAATTTTAGATTTATTATGATATGACACTTTTATTACGATATGACACGTGGACAATTGTTAAAAAAACATGAGGTAATTTTTGTTTGGAGTGATCAATTCAATACTCCTATATATAGGCCGAAGTAATAACAAAATATACTTATAATTGTGATAAACAGTTATGACTGTAACTTATACAATGCATACTGTATGTATGGTATAAAAGAGCTGTAACTATAAAAAAGTGAAGCATGAAAGTTTTCAATTTGAAGATATATAAACATTTTATAGATTTTTGTATATTTTTAATTCTAATTCATTATGTTACGCATATTGCATTGCATATTATACAAAAAGCATATTCATTACAATCATACTATAGTTAACACAGCTATTTTGACATGGTTGGGCAATTTTTTCGACGGTCGGTAAAACCATAAAATTACTCTAGCAATACTTTTATTTGCGTGTAACTTTATAAAATAATCGTTTACGTTTCAATAATATCAATCGTGACTTTTGACATGATATTTCGATGATGTCTTCAATTTTACTATTACCTATTCGTAAATGAACCTCAACATTTACACCCTTTAATGTAAAAATTCATGAGGTTCTTGCAAACTTTTAATAATATACTCTTTTCATATTACAACCCGTTACATTCTGATTGCCGTTTCTCGTACTTTCAATAATAAGCTCATGTACTATTTTCTCTACCAATTACGTGAATATCACTTCTGTAATTACGATTTCAACAAATACAGCATTGTTATCACCACTTCGACTTTTAGACACGCGTAAACATTAAATAAAATTGATCATTAGTACACATTGTTAATACCATTGACTACTTATTTCTGTGGTTTTCCCGTGACTTGCCCCTACTTTCATTGATAATAGTGATGCATTATTTTCATAATCATTAATGTTTGTGAACTGTTCAATAGTAAACACAATGTCTTAAATTAAAAAATATTGTTTTCACGGGCTATAATAATTTTAGCGTTTTGTACAATACAAATACAAGAAAAGCAAATTAAGCAGCAAGCGCGTAAGGTATGCCTAATTCAAAGAGAGTTGGCCACACAAGTAGAGTTCATAAAACTTCCTGCTTCTCACATAAGCGCATTACGCGCATGATGCATACATTACTTTTTTGCGATCAATGCTTAAAAGCATTAAAAAATGAACTAGAATAGAAGACCATTTTACGTGCAGGCGTTACAAAAGAATATTTAATTTTATTGGTCTTTAAAATTATTACAAAATGAATGCATCTGTATTATATGGAACATTTTATTTTGCAGAAAAAAAAAATCATAAAATAAAAACTAGGGGCTTCGCCCCTGCGGCCTCCGGCCGCCAACCCCACCAAGGGGCTCCGCCCCCTGGACCCCCGGCTCGCTTCGCTCGCAAGATT
>JAPYZR010000470.1:0-63465 GCA_030522945.1 Trichopria nigra | reverse complement strand
GCTAACATCCATAATTTAACAATTTTCGCAAATTTTACCTTCATTCGACCTTGCCGTGACTTTGTTGAAAATATCGTATAAATATCGTTTTGAACGTAACAATTTCCGCTCTTTCCAAATCCGGGATAAAAAATTGGTATTCCCATTTAAAAAAATCACTCTGGCCTAGAAATAACCTTGAAAATCGAATTCAAGGTCAATCTCCTTGGTACCATTGTTTGACCCCTCCGTCCCCTTCAACTTTTGTCTGAGCTATTTTTTTTCTATCTGGCGTAGATTCCACAAAATTCCGGTGGGGCGATTAAAATGTCCCACCGTGTATACCCAAAAAGAATTGGGTGTCCTGAAAATTGAATGGAAGGCAATGAGAAAGCATTCAAAAGTATTCACTTGTTTTCTTACCTGAATTCTTCTGAATTCTTACCTATTGTTCTCAATTCAATTTTCAGGACCTCAATTCTTTTTCGTTTACTGGGTTAAAAAAATAAAATTTAAATTTAAAATAATTTTTTTAATAAAAATTAATTTTAAAATAAATCCTATTGTTGGAGGTAAACTTATATACCAGTGTGACACTTAAAAAACGTGGCCTTGTCATAATGGCCGCGGTTCCAAAAGCCTGGTGCCCGCGAGGTCCAGGTCAATTTTTTAGTTTATCCTACCCGCACGGATACCGTTTTCATCCAGTTTTGCAATGTTGTCAGCGGACTTAGCACATTAGTTATGTGTAAAAATTGCAAGAAAGACATTACTGTTCAATAATGGAGCAAGTTCACAGGATTTAGGATTCAAAATTGCCGTGTCTTGTGAGTGCGGTATTTCATAATATACGTGAATTCTAGGACCAATGATTGTTAATGATTATGAAATAAATATGTGCTGGATGCTTCAGAAATGTTACTGTAACTTCTAAAACCATTTACGAATGGAGTTAATTTGACAGTTTCCGGAGATGGTAGATGGAAAAAACGTCGGTGTTACAATTTTTCGATTCAATCGTAAAATCAACTTATTGCACGAGTTGCCAAGTATGAGAAAAAAGATACTTATCCTGAAGAATACGAAGAATGGCTTAAAGGACACGACGACTGCGATGTGAATCATATTGGATCAGCTGGAGGTTGATAGTGTGAAGGAAATGTTTAGTCGTTCTTTAAAGTTATTAATAAACTCCTGAAATATTATCATTTGTCATCGACAGACGAAAATCCGAACCACGGAAATTGGCCTATATAGGTGCGAATAGCTGGTGCTCGTATCGCCGACCGGAAGCTAAAGGAAAAGGACCTACCAAAGTTCAAGCATGATTATCTGCCACTTGGCGAGGAATTTGCGAAAGCTTTGAAATCTATTTATACTAAGTTGAGTTTAAGGGAATTACTATGGAGCCATGCAAAGGAGGGAACGCGCAGAATAACAATGAAAGTTATAACGGGTTGCTCAGGCACTTTGCTCCAAAGCACCTTTATAATGGATTGAAAACGATCGAGCTCGCTAATTTCCTTGCCGTCTCGATATTTAACGATTGCTTTCCTGGTATGGAAGAAACGGACGTTATCGTTGGTCCTATCAGAATTCAATCCATTTTAATGCAGTTTAAAGAATTCAAAGTACGAATAGGAATGGATTAAAATTTCTAATCTATTTTAATTCCGATTGCAGGAAAGTATTGACAATTTCATTTTATATACAGTAGCCTCTATCGATAACGTGAAAACTAACAGGTGGAGTCTATTTCAAAATATTTTATATTTGCAATATACGGGGAAGGGTAAAATCTCCGCCGTCAAATAAATAAAAACGCAAAATTGATATATAAACTTATATTTCCGATTCGTTATTTACAAACTCATTACTTCGCTTATACTCGAGCTAACAATTTAGAAACTAAGGTTAAACTCGAGAAATGTTCTTTTTACAAATTTCACGATCTCGCCGCGTGAGATCCGTAAAAAAAAGAGCATCTCGCATCGTCCCTAAATCACATTAAAGCGCTCGTTTATGCACGATAAACTAAAAGTCAGTTCCTAAACACTATCGAACAACAACGCAATAATCCCTATACTATAAGAACCTACGCAAGAAAATAATGACCTAACCTAAAAACCATCGAGATTCTCCTCGACGATAACCGGGAGAGGTGCAGGGGGTGTCGGATATAACAAGAAACTTTTGCCTCTTAGGTCCGCGACCGATTAGGTTTTGCGTTCAGCAATGTCGTTTGCGAAACGAATTCGCATTACGTCCACCTACATGTAGTTACTTTAACACTTCTCTCCGTGTATAGGAACTCCCTTCTCGAAACGTTCTGCTTGCGCCGTGTTCTCTCTCTCTCTCTCTATATTTGTCAGGAAAAAGAAAACATCCGACGCACTAAACGTCGAAACGAAAACGCGCGCGGAGCCACGAAATATACGCGACCTCGGAGAGCGACAGATGCCGTTGCTTACAATGTGTCTGTGAGAGCGTGCCAAGTGTTGATCGGCCCATCGAAACGCGGATGCGCCTCCGGTGAAGAACGCTTCGCTAAATACTCGCTGTAAAAGAATATCGATTTGTACAGTTGTTTCGTTAGCCGTAAGATAATAATAAACTATTGAGTCTTATTGAGGTATAGTCGTTTCTATTGGTCTAGTCGCCGATGATGCTGCGCCCCGCCGCTGGTACCCACCCGCTCGAGGAACCTGCGGCGATCGCAGCCGGTTCGTTACTTGTTCCTTTTATTATTCAGCCTGTAACAAAATATAAATATCGATATCTGCGCATCTGACTCGCTGAGCTGGCTCCGAACGATAACACGCGCTATCTATCAAGTGCGCGTTGACGCGCCGAATAAGTTCGCCTCGGTCACTTCTGTCTACCCACTTTGCGATCGGGTCGCAAAAATATCTCGTTGAACAGTTCCGTAATGTAGAGGTGGGGGGCAATCATGTTACGCGTTGCCGGTAGTCCTGCGGATGAAATGTGCGACGAGATGCGATAGGGAAAATCGGCTTTTTTACGTCGTTTCTGTCCACGAGAACCACGACAGAAGAATAACGTACAGCGCTATATGACAAATTCACCGATAATTTAGCATCGGCTATCGTGTACGTAAACTAATGTCGCAATCGTCGACTCCCCATCTTTATTCGTCTGGCAAAATGCTACGTACGGCTCTATCCCTAAAATGTGGTCGTACGCGAAGCTTATCGAGGGCCTGCTTTATTTTACAAGTTCTCTATCGTCGATACGCTCGGGCCCTTCTTACGCTTCTATCTACTCTACTCACTTACGAGCTACGGATACTATACAGGCCTTAACGCTACGCATTCGTACCATTTCTCTCTCTCTACATCAAACACACACTCTCTCTCTATATGCTCTAAAAACTAACTCCGATAGCTGGAATCGGACATTCGCCGATAAGGTTCGCCAAGCGCCGCGCTTATCGTTCGGCGGTTTGTAGGCTTTCGTCGTCGCAGCAGCGTTACTTCGGGACATGCGTCGCTTTTTCATAAATATCCGAACAAGCTTACAGCGCTAATTTATTTATAATATGAACAGTCGCCGCCCTTTTTGAATTTAGTATATCACTTCGTAAACGGTGGCCTTCTTGTCGCCCGAACCGGTGACGATGTACTTGTCGTCCGTCGAGATGTCGCAGCTCAACACCGATGACGATTCCTTCGACTGTAAACAAACGGATACGTTTTTTCAATTATTATCATTATCATTAATTATTTTATCACTATTGTTATTGGATACGTCGTCAACGTATTACGATATTTTAAGAATTTCTCATTTACCTGGAATATCGAAGCTCCGTAAGGCGTGCGCCAAGCGTTGAGCAAGTTGTCCTTGCCGGTTGAAACGAACCACTTTCCGCACGAGGCGAATCTCAACGACAGCACGCAGGACTCGTGGAGATGCAGTTGATACTTGTCGGGTTTCGTGGCGTGGAGAACCTCGACGTTCGAGTTCTCCATTCCGACTGCCAACCATTCACCGGTTGGGCAGTATCCCAACGAGAAGATCTGCGACGTAAAGTCGTGTTGTTGCAGTTGTCTTCCTTCCCTGAGATCCCAAGACCTGACGGTATTGTCCAAGCCGCCGGTCCACAGTTTCGAACCGTCCGCCGAAATGTCGATGCAGGAAGCGCCGTCCGTGTGGCCCTGGAACTGCCTAACCAGCGTCTGATTCTGCAAATCCCAGACGGCGATGTTGCCGTCGCTGCAGCAGCTGAAGCAGACCTTGGAATCCGGCGAGATCGCCAATGCGTAACAGGCCGGTGCCGAAGACGTCAATTCCGCTTTAATTCTGGGCGTCGGACTCGCCAGATCCCAGATGCTCAGGTTGCTCGCCTCGCCGCCGACGATCAGCGTCCGGCCGTCCGGCAGCAGCTTCACCGATCGGATGTAATTGTCGCGCTGAAGGCAGTCCAATTGGGAAACGGGCTTTGCGCTACTGTTGCCGCCCTGGCTGATGTCCCAGACCTTGACGCAGCCCTTGCCGCCGGTGTAAACGTACTTGGTGGGATTCGAGATCGTTACGGCGCAAACGACTTCGCCGTGGGTCAGTGTGTTGATCTGCCGGGCATGCCGGGGAATGCCCGATCCTATTAACGCGTCCGGTGGGAATGGCACCGGCTGCATCTGACCTTCGCAGGTCACGTGGAAACTATAGGCCCTGGAAAATTTCGACAATTTATTATATTTCAGTCGACAAATGAATATGCTATCGAAAATAAAAAAGACACATGTGCGATAAAGATAAAAAAAGACCAAAATGGTAGAAAAGACGAAAACCAATAAAGGCCGACGTTATGACGGAGCGACTTTGTATCGAGTGGCGATATGCCGTGATAAAGTCAGCGGCACGGTATTATTCGAGAGGTACTTACGGTTTGCCTCCGGGGACGCCGAGAGGGCCGAGGGGCGCCCTCATATTCCCGTGATGTTCGTAGATCTGCTGAAGGGGCTGTCTCGCGGCATAACCGTTGATAGCAGCCGGTGGATATCCGAGCATATCTACGTGCGGTCCTGCGGGCGGATGATGCGGTGGCGGATAATGCGGAGGGTAGGGGCCCATCGCCGAAGCAGACACCATCGGTTTGTTCGAATTCGACGGCTTTAGACCCTGCGACCCCGAGCTGCTGCCTCCTGTAATGACAATTTCCACGGATCGTTTATTATTTATCCAATCTCGCTCTGTACACACACGTTCGTCAAATAACTGTGTAGGTGGCGCTAGTGAAGCAATTTTCAGGTTACTGTACAAATCCTACGTGTAATCAAGAAAATGAACCGCGAGAGGTCATTGCGAATATTGAACAATTATGTAACAACAAAGCCGTCAAAAGACAACGGTTTCGATCAATCGCAACCGCAGGAAATGTTTGAAGAGGCTTAAAAGTGTCGTCGATGTGGCAAAAAAAACCCTTTTATTGCGACGTAAAAAACAAAATGCTTGATTTCTTTCTTACCGGCCGAGGTAGGCGTCACGGATTTGGAAATTGGCGTCGTGGGCTTTTCTCGTTCTTCCATTTTCTTAGCGGAGGGTGTGCTGGCGTTGCTGCTCGTTCCGCTTCTGGGCGACGGTGGCGGTACTTCCTTCTTCACTTGATTGCTCATGGGAACCGTGGACGGGCCGAGTTTGTCGAGGCCGTTTTCCCGCGGTGACGAGGTGCCGTTAGCCGCCGGACTATTAGGACCTTCGCTGGCGTCGTCCACTACCAGGTCTTGATCGCTCTTCTCGCCGTCGCTTTGCTATTGGAGGGATGCAGAAAAAAGAAAAAAATTATAGTCAACGTCACGTTTCGTGCAGACGTAACCTATCGCGTGCTCCGTCGCGCCTTAATGTAAATTAGGTTCGTATCGTCGTCACGATTCGAGGTCCGCTAGAAATCGATGATCCGACACTTTTAAACTCGACTTAATGATCAAGACATTTCTTGAAAACATCGAACCCTCGACATTTCAACGTTATATACATTGAACGAAAACACGATTTGCTAAAAAAGACAACCGGATTCGACGTGCCGAGTACGAGTAAAGCGCCGGAAGTATCACTTACATGGCCTATGTCTTTGTCCTGCTCTTTCTTCATTTTTTTCAGGTGCATGTGCTCATGGTGCTGTGGATCGGGCGTGCTTCGTGGTCTGCTGTATTTTTCGCGCTCGCCGGGCGATATTGAGTTTCTCTGTAACATAAACACCTTTTAATCAGTAAACGGAAGCCTAGCAGAGTACACGTAAATTATATAATCTTCACACCGTTGCGTTCGCGAGGGGGCCGGATTTCACGCTGTTTTCCTTACTTTCTTTCATTTCATTCGGTGAATACAGATTTGCCAATTGCGCACGGGTTACCGAGGACGGTGTCCTTTTTTTATGTATTTGTCACATTTCGTTTATCACTTTTGTTTTTCCAGTTGATCGAGGCAATTTCTTTGGTGGCGTCCTTCCGTAATTATTCATGCCTTGTGCGTAACACTAATTAAAAAAAAAAAAAAATAATAATAATAAAAAAAAATTAATCAAGCATTTCAATATTGCAGTAAATTAGATATCAAGCACTAAAAACTTACACTCGAAAATAATTACACGGCGTGACCGTAAAACTTGGTGGGGGTAAGGGGCTGAGACCCCGTAATCTTCGCAATAATTTAACCTCCAATTTGGCGATAAACCCTGCGCCCCCTACTCGCGCGAATCGCGTTTATTAAAACCTAATTTCGCAATAATTCAATCCCCCTAGTGTTCGCACAATCTAATAATCTACTGTAATCCTCTTTTATGATACGCACCCCTGATCTAACGATTAATAAATGAGTGTCTTTCGAAATTTTCGAGTAGACGACTCGAGGGTGCACACAGCTGCTCCGACCTTTTTTTTTGCTTCGATTCCCGTATCGAAATAATTTTTTCAAGCCGTGAAAATAAAAATTGAATTCGGCCGGTTGCTATCGATATCAGTCATGCGGAATCAATTTTTACGATTTTCGCGCACAACCGACCCGAAAAAAACACACCCGTTATTCGGATATCGTATGGATGCCGCGTGTATAGAGCCAAGTTTCGTTTCAATTGAAGCAGTTTTAAAAACGCGCGAGAAGTTAAAAACGAACCGGCTATCAAAATGGATTACACTTGATATTTATGATTTTATTTTATAATGATACCTTTCTTTGTCATACATACATACATACAACAACAACAACAACAACAACAAGTGGCGGATAATATTTCAAGGGTGTGGCCAAGTCCTGTATTAAAGTTTGATCAGATTGCTGGTTTAATTACGGCAAAATGTTTTCGGTTGGCCCTTACGTGCTATTTAAATACACCGCCACGAGAGGCCATCAGGTGGATCAATGGCGTAGCAAGTGATTCTTGATGGCTCCTTATTGCAATTTATCTAAATTATCCGCAAGGGCCAGACCAAAATTGATATGATTAAAATTTGTTTGCGAAACTTTTTTGATTAAAATTGTACGAAGGGTCACCTCCACCAGCAATTACCCACCCTATTATTAGCTTTTGTTAATATATATATTGTTCTAACCTAACCGCTTGAGAGTGTTCTCTTAGCAGGTGCTAAAGTTGTAGGTGGCGCTAGCGTAGAAATTTAACAGTTCGAGTTAACAGATCAGCAGAGTCTAGCCCAGAATAGCTACATTTTTCTCAGCACATTCCAGGAGAACAGCTTTAAAATCTCAAACTAACATGCCAACCTAACCTGAAATCCATTTTAAACGCCACGTCGGTTTACACTTTTCAAGGTGGGTCTTAAAAAATATCAACAATACTTTAACCTAACCTCAAAATTAATGACAATCCACTGTCCACCTCAATCTCAGTCTAATACTTGACAACATTTCAACCCAGCGTCATCCTTTTCGAGGCACCATCATCGTTACTTATTCTATACATCTCGATTAAAACAAAACAAAACAAAAAACTCTTAAAGTACCGACATTAAACACTTGATAATCGTAAAGACTGTACTTTCCGGAATAATATAATGCTATTTTTCGCTTGGTTTACTGCAAGTAAGCCCACGTAGACGCTATGCGCGTCGGAAAAAAGCTTTGCAACCCTCTCTTCGCATTAATCTTTTCCCTACGGTGTCGGGAGAGTGAAAAAAGGTTGCATAAGTAATTCCCGCGCCTGCGAAGGCGGAAAGCCATTTTATTTAATCGAGAGAAAGAGAAAGAGAGCCAGGCCAAGAGCGGATCCGGTGAGTAGGGAAATTACATCCCGTAAACGCGATTTTCCCTCGGGGCCAACCCTGGATCTTTTTGCGCCTTCGTCTACCACTGCCGTAAAATCCATATTGGTTCGCCTCGTCACGTTCGGGGGTTTGCCCTACCGAGTAATGAAGAAATGAAGAAAATTACATTAACTGGAAGAGAACTGACGGCGTTAAATCGTCTGCCGCTTAATGCAAATTTATTTCACGCCAAATGTTTGTTTATGTCTCCTCGCGTATATTCTCGGTACCAATCATCAGTTACGGGACTCCCTCCCGAAATGTCACTATGTCAGGAGACAGAAAAAGGAATGGCGACGTCCCTGCTCAATTCGATCTTCTCCATATTTCGCCCTCATCAGGCGATTGTTCGATGAGTTTTAATGGATTGCCGCGCGTGAAACCAACCGACAACAACGGAGAAACATTTGGTAACACTTGGTCGGAGGACAAGCGAACAGTTGTGTGACGTTATTGGAGGAACTTCCGTACGATTCATCGCCAAAGACTCGTATTGCCTAAATAATATTATCGCTCGGCGCATTAGAGGCAATGCGGATTTCATCGATTCGTGAATATATCTGCATTTCACAACAACGAGCCCAAGCCACAAAATTGCATTAGCGCTTAATCCATAAAGCCGCTGCTGGACGTGTATTTCGCTATTGAATTTACCGACCGTACTTTTTCCCCCCTTTGACCCCGGCGTGTAACAGGCAGGTCTTGTCGAAGAATTAACAAGAGATAGAGAGGTGGAGATACATAAATCTCTCTTTCCAAATTGCTAGGCCGACCTTCCCATCCTATTCTTTTTCCTCCACCTCCTCTTCTACCGACGAGTCGGGGGCGAAGAAAAATGACTCGTGAAAACTTTATTCGAGGGGTAAAAGAGCTGCTCGAACAGAAACGTATATTCCGTGGGATTCGTAAGTAGATATTTTATATTACGAGCGAAAATGTAAATTTCCAGATGGAAAGAGATCGAAAAGTGCAAAAAGTGGAAAACTGACCTGAAATATGAATCGAAAGAGTCGGCAATCGCGCCGACGACGACGCCGCCGCGCGTGATAACGTTCCCGGACTTTTCGAACCCTTGAAATTAGGAAAGTGCGTTTTCAGCTCGCATTGTCGGAATTCGTTAGCGACGGAATTAATCGTCCGAGGTACCGCGTGCTCCCGCGGGCAACTTTTTCGCTTCAAAATCGATAATTAATACTCGTCGGAGCACTTTGACCCGGCACTTAAAAGGTGCAATTGGTAGCTTCGTGTTTCGCTTTTGACCTCGTCGATTCGCCGGGTACTCGATACCATCAACGTGCAGTCGATATACGTTAGGTATAGTTTCCCCGGAACTTGGGTAGGAGGAGGATATAAGCAGCCCACTATACACCCATAAACCACCCTACCACTTCGGGCTTCTCTCGGCTCACTACTCGGTTACTCGAGAGCTCCGACGCCCAAGTAAATCTCCTCTTCTCAATTACCCCCTTCTACATCTCTCGGCACCTTCTCGCACAAGCTATCTCGCTTCCTCTTGCCCCATTACCTCGACGCCTTCGCCTCCTTCGAGTTTACTCTGCTTTCCTGACGTTCGCGCATGTACGCGTACTGAAAAAATCTACCTCGACGGAATTTGTCGTGCTCGGCTGCTTCGTTTGATTTATTCATTACTGGCGGTTTTTCAATCATTAAGGCTTCTTTGAGTTGAACGTGTAAATAGATTTATTCTTGAGCATTTTTTTTAGTGTTTTATATTTTGTGTGTTTGTTCTTTTGACAACAAAGTCAATCGGATAGGGTTTCCTCTCCCGGTCCGACATCAGCCCACTGGGAGGATTTATTGTAACGTCAATGTTCGAGCAGGATCGTATATGGTCCCTCGATGGATTGCATTATCGAATAATATATGTACGCGCAAAATACAATTAATCCTTCATTTTCTCGTGGCCCTTCGAGCCGAGCGGTTTACGATGCCCGCGTGCACATATATGAATCAATAAACGCATTACAGCGGCGGATTTGTCTCACTCTGCGGCTGTAGTTAATTTATTTATTGTTTTCTCGTTTTAAAACGTCCCTTCGAGTGCCGCATCCGCTAATAATTTATTTGCTAATTCCGCCGTTACTGCCTGCTAATTATCGGATATTGTCACTGTACAATCTGATTTTAATAATTATTACAAAATTATTAATTACACAATCATTAATTTATCCCTTATATAAAGCACGTGAAATCCATTTATCGAACGAGATAATGTTCGTGGTTTAACAACTTTACACATATTTTGGTTATAGTTGCCTCGATAATTGCCAACGTTAAAAAACAAAAGAAGAAGATAAAACCGAAAAGCTTGTAAACTCTTTCGTTTCCCGCGAAAGTAAACACCCACCACTACCAAAGCGAGAAGCACGCCCATAAAGCTGAAAGTACGCAAACTTTGAAAATGATAAAATGATACGTTAAACTAGAGAAATAAAATTCTGCGCAGCGTTCATCGCGGCAAAAAGTCGAAGGCACGGCAAAGTAAAAGGACGAAAAATTCAACAATAAACGAGTAAAAAGAGACATCGCTTCCAGCGCGTTAAACTCTTGAAATTACTCCGGAAAGTAAAGACACGAACCTGCTGCCTGCCTGCACTGATGCTGCTAAAGTCGAGACTGATCAGATCGCGCGGAGCTTTTAGGATCACGCAACTGTGTCTTCGGTTTCGCTTTTTCCTTTACCAGCCGTTAATAAGTTTAGCCCGGCAGTGAAAAGTGACGAAAAAGTAATGCCTTGGAAAAATGTCACGACGAAGAAGAGACCGACGGGTGGAACTTTTGCGATGAACGAAAAGCGGAAATGCAACCACCGTAAAATGTGCATCGACGAACAACGCTAAAGGCGCTTGCGAGCATCACCTCGATACGTATCCTTTCTTCGAGTCCATCCAAGTCGAAATCGGCAAATGCACGCACATCGAGAGTCATCGACTCGCGGATCGCCCACAACCCCATCCATCGACTGTTGGAAACGAGCAAATAACGTCGATCACGCGCGGAATTTTAAAGATCCGATCGGTCTTTTCGAGCGCTGCTCAACGTATCGGACAAAAACCCAACGCAAATAAATCTACATCGAACGAAAATAATCACGTACGTTACTCCGAGTACTTGGAGAGGCACTCGGTAGCGTCGAGAAAAACACGTCGTGGCTCGAGCGCGGGATTCACGAGAGGTAAGAAGACGATGAAATCCCTCAGGACCCGTATTACGTGTCGCTTTCAAGTTTTCTCGCTAAAGGAGACGAAGCTCGTCGGGGATCTTTGACGGCGTAAGAAGTGTGCGCGCGAGCGAGACGGCACTAGCCGTGCGAACCGGAGGAACGGAGAAGCCCGAGGAAAAAAGCGAAAGAGGGAAACAAGACGAGTCTCGTTACCGGGTAATGGTGAGCCACCATTTATCCAGGCGACTGCGACCAGTTGGTACTCGAGGGCTCCCAGAAAGGAAAGCGAGAACCTCGTCGCTTCCACGGGACGAGATTTTCTTCTTTTCGCTCCTTTTTTCCTACGGCGTAAAAAGAAAGAAGCCGTTCCCTCGAGGCGAAACGGACCGAAAGGTCTTGGGGGGAAGACCCGCGCGTTTGACGGCAAAAAGTATCGTGTAGTTCCGCGAGAACCTACACTCGTCGTCGCTCTGAAAAGAAACATTCAATTCCCTCTTCTTTCCTCGCTCTTGATAATTCGCGAAACTCCCTTTGACGTCGCTTGGATGGTGCGAGGAGGATTCTTCGTACATTTCGTTCAAAGTCGCTTTTCCATCGAGTCGCTTGCCACCGAGCTGCTACGGAAATAAGAATTCATGTGGGAAGCGAATTTTTGCTGTCTAAATCATAGTCGTCTACCTTTTACACCGACGAGTCAAATCAAGATGAAGCTACATTAATCTTGATTCTGCGATAGTACCATACTTTTATGGGCTTGGTCTTAGATGTATATATGTATAATATACTTATTGCAATAAAGATCCCAATATATTGTGGCTTTTCCCTGATTTCCAAGTACAGCTAAACAAGAGAAGCCCAAGTCCAGTTAACTTTGCTTTATCCAACCGGCTTCAGTTGGACTAGAACAGGTCGCCGCTTTTTTACCATGTTGGGTTACAGTTGAATGCTCGCTCATATCGACAAAACCTCCACAATCTTTACAGAACTTATCACAATACTGTTATCTTTACTTCTCTTTTGTGTCATTTCCACATCAGTGCCCTTTTCTCATTTTGATAATGACAACCTCCGACACCCTTCTCGCAGCTCGGCAATCCGCGAGTCGCAAGAGGATAAGACGCCGGAGCCTTTAAGCCGTCTTCCGCCGCCTCTTCCTTTTATAGTTGCCGATGCGGCGAAATATTTATTCGCAAGTTCCTGTGTAGGTGCGACCCCACACACCTGCGCTCGTGCTCACTTTTTCTCCAAGCTGTTTCTCGTCGTCTTTGTGCCGACCGTCGCGTAAGTATACCTAAGTATACTTAGGTACCTACTGCTAGGAGCAACCCTCGAGAGTAAAGAGGGTTTGCGTCACGATCAATATGGGCTAGGTACGGACTAGGTAGTCGGCGGTGCAATGTCGTCGCGAGAGACGTATAGACCCTGTAGTGTGAGAGACGACGCGGTGTACAGGCAAGCAAGCGAGTAAGCAAGCGGGCAACTTGGCAAGCAAGCAGAAGGAAGGAAGAAGGAAGGAAGGAACGATGGAATGGGGACGTAGCATGGCTCGGGTATTGGGGTTCGCGGTCGAAGCCATGCCGTCAGTCCACGGGGGTGGTAAGTAAGTGAGTGAGCGACTCCTTTAACCACGGCGCGGCGCCCCGACTCACCCTCGTCTTCTTCCTGCAGATATATCCTCGACCGCCGACCTCTCCTTCCATCCTCTTTCCCTCTCGCACCACCCCCCATTGCAGGCTTCCTTTCCTTCCATATCTCTTCCTTTTCCTGCTACACTTTGTTGCTCGCGCTTCCTCTTACCACCCTCGTTCCTCCTCTGCAGCCAACCTCTTCCGCCGATTATTTACGAATTTCTCGGGATCTCTTTACTTAACTTCGGTACTCGTTAGATTCTTGGATTGTACCATTTTTTTTTCGAGTTTCGTTTCTTCAATGCTCTCTTTTTTTTGCCCTCTCAGTTCTTTCGATCGTTTCTCAATATCGCTGATTAATTTAGCATAATAGGATTCTTCATTTTATCTCGAAGCATGGAAGAGAAATTAATCGATTTCCTGTCATACCTCAGTTGCTCTGTTTTAATTTCAATAATTTTCTATATACCACTCAATAGATTTATCTTTCTTTTCATTCCAGCCCTAAAGGCACATTCTGTTCATTACATTTGTTTCCGCGATATTTACTTAATTATGTTTTCCAATGCTCGACACAGTCGGTTCAGACCCAATTCCTACATTGATGGAATTATCTCGTTTCGTTATTTTCCCCGAAGAACTGGCATGTTTTGTTCGCAATATTATTCTCTTTAACGCAGACGTCTCACCCTTATTTGCAAATTCCCTTTTTTCGTTGTCTTCTCCCCTTATCGTCGTATATCTTCTTATTTCCGCTTCCTCCTTGTTCAGAGTTGCCGTCTTGCTTTCTTCGACTCGGTTGACATCCAAAGACCCTCCAACCCTCCTGTTTCTCAGTTCCCCCGGCACCTGCTCGACTCGACGACGTTGTTGCCGCCCCCGAGTAACAACCCAACTCCACCTCTTTCTCGAAGAATGGCTAAGAACACCTAGGCGCACAGCCCGTCTTCCGAGACCACGCGAACCCCAGCTGGTACGATATTGCATTCAGTGGCGCTCATTTCCACAAGTCGTGACTTTTGTTTACCGGGGCGTCGCAGCGCGCGCGAATATTGGCGCTGACGCATGCTACGCGTAAGAACATAGTCTACTGAACCGCGATAAACTACCGTGCTTGCGCCGAGATTAGTCGAATTAGTGGGCGTTGCGAAAGCCCATAAATCAAGGCCTTGTAATGCGCTACTGGAATGAACTTTTACGCACATCCGCTCGGCGAGACTAATTGGTACCTGAAATAAAATAAATTAATATATCAAGCCGTCGGTACCCTGACACCTGGTAAAATGTAGTTTCACGCGCATTAAGGATAGAAATATAGCAGAGACCGCGGTAATAACATTTATTACAGAGTAATCACTCAATTACAAAACGTTACGGGAGCGCGCGAATTAAATCGAAAAATCGCCTCACTTTCAAAGTCAAAAGATTTTATTCAACTTCATTGTCCATTCATGCCATCGTGCCAAGGGACTCTGCACAAACGGTATTATTTATGCAATAAGCTGCGATAAACGCGGCAATTTCCGAGACGAATATGAATGAATAAAAAGTGGAAAGCTAAAGAATATTCTTTTCCTCGACTATCATCACCTCGCGTTCTGGTCACTCGCTCATGCATAGAATTTCTAATGACGCCCGCGAGTCGAGGTTCGCTGCAGTTTTATGCGAGGCTCTCGGGTACTTTTAAAGCGGAGTTTTACGGTTTTGTGCTCATCCCGTTTTCCCAGAATTTTGCGCCTCGTTTCGTTCCGCCGTTTTACTTATCAGCGAACACTCGAGAACTTTCCGAGATTGTAGTGTACGAGATTACGTCGAAATTCAAATTTCCCTTAGTCGATGAAACCGTGTAAACTGCTATCAATTCGGTTTTGCTTTTAAAAAGAAGTTTCCCGCGAGCTCTGCGGAACTTTCGTTTAAGGTGAAATGGTCTGCAGTAAAATATGTGGATAAAATACAAAAACGAAATACGCAAAAGCAAGCCAATTATTATTTGCCCATCATCACTCGAATACCTGTATTACGACTAATTTCATCGCCTATAACTAAAGTGGGTCACACATTTGATTTAACGATTAAATGTTCTTTAAATCAATACTATTTAAAAATGTCCCAGAACCCGTATACCATACCTACTATTGGATAGAATGATTAAATCTATATTTACAAAGCGTTTGTCGCTATTATGAACCATAATTACGTGTCCGATGTTTCACAAATAGTCTGCACCTTCCTGACGCCATACTCAAAAAATCCCCCGCGTAACATTCTACTAACTCGCCAACAGATGGCGCGTTTCTCACGAGTGACAAAAATCGACATATCCTCCCTTCAACGAGAAAAATGACTCGAAACAGGAATGATATCTCGCGTAATCTCTTTGTGCCGCGTTGCAAAGGAAAATATCGTAAAACGCCCAGTTTGACGTTAACTTTGAGATCGGGGATAAAAAGGACGTCAAAGAACCCGCATTAACATCGCGTCGACCCTCGTTTCAGTGGTTCGCACCCATTTTATTAGTTGTTGCTGCGAGGTCGAATACAATCTCGGGGAACGAGTGGTAGTAGTATGAATATTATCGTCGGCCTCCCGACTTTTTCGTGCAATTACGTTAATGTTGCACGGGCGTGTGTATACACATGTAGATGTTACTCTTTCTACCGTGCATTTCGATTTATTTCCTTCCCATCCTTCTATATATCTCCAGCTCGTTTTCCCGCCACCGCCACCGCGCCATCTCCCGACGCGACGCGGGGTTGAACGGGCCGGGACTCTCCGCTGTGGTGGAATTTGCATTTTTAAATTAACTCGCCTCTGTTTGCAGCTATCTCGGCGAACAGCGCCGAGGGGTTTTTACAATTTTATGCAACAACGCGCCGCGCGCGTACCCGATGCCCCAGGGGTTATCAATGTTCGCTCGAGCTTTTGTTGTTGTTAGTCGATATTATTATTATTATTATTATTTTCATTATTATTATTAGTATTATATAATTGTATAATCGTTATTACGGTTGCTATTTTATTATCGCGCGAGTTACGGCCGTTATTTACCGGAGAATTGGTTTTCGCAATTAAGCAAAAAATATCTCTGAAGCATTGCTACGCTTGCGTTATGAATTTATTCCGAACGCGATGTAAATATATAAATAATTAAAATGCGTTTCTAATTTGTATGTTTATTTGTGCTCTTTTTATTATGTTCCACTTTGCACGCGAGTGTGGGCCAAAATGTATATTAACTTTTGCTGAAAATTGCAATGTACTGACATTTTCACGTAAATCGAAGCGAGACGAAAGTAAACAAAATAAAACCGTCAACTTATTACCGTACAATTTAATAATTGAGGGAAAACACAATGGTTTTAGTGATATGGCATTGGAACAAATAAATTAAAGTATATATAAGTACCACCGAGAAGCTCTTGGTGGAGAGAATAAAGGAGGAGACAATATGGATTAAAGAATTTCCTTGGTATAATAGTAGGGTACCTTATCCAGTTTAGTATTGATTTTATTACTAGGTGGCGCTATTAGACTTTTATATTCGTAATGCCGGGGGTTTTCGCTAGGTGGCGCTGTGTCGTACTTCCGAAACTCGCTATCGTTTGAACCAACCGGATAAACTCGACGGAAGTTCATCTGGACGTTATCATTTCAAAGTCACATCCGATCTAGGATGTTAGGTGAAGAGTTTTTATGTTCATCTTTTGTTATATATTAATAATATTCAATAACGACTTTGCTAACTTTCTAATCGGATTTCCGATTTGTTCATCAAATGATTTAAAGAATGACTGACAAATGAAAGTAACTATATTTATATAAATCTTCACAGATTTTGATGTAATTATTTTTTTGTACTTTTGTTTAAGGAGCGACAGAATCTGCTACATAATTAAATTATTAATCAATCAATCCTCCTTCTCTCTCTCTCTCTCTATCTATCTCTATCTCCCTTTTTCGTAATCTTTCTCACCAGAAAGAGAAGAATATATGCACTTCAGACATTAATGCGTCCCAGGCGCATTTCGCATGGAACTGAGATTTAACCGATGGCCACGGATACTTCGAGCTCGTCCAGAGGTCGTTATGCCGGAGCAGGTTGCAAAAAGGAGTGCTTAATGACAAACGCCAGCGGCGCCTTGCTACAAAATTGAGACTTGAAAATATATTTATGACGATTAAAACCGCGAAGGACACACGGGGAAAAGTCACAAACCGGTGCAAGCGATAGAAAAAAAAAACAAAGATACACAACCTCGGGCTCGAGCATCAACGACGAGAGCATAGCGTAGAGGTAAAATAGAATTTTAATGTACCCAGAGTTCAATGAGGTATAATCAAAGGGTGAAAAGCGACGTAAAACCGAAGGCAATTTTTAAACATCGGCAAAGTACGAGTTAAATAATGGAATAGGATAAAAAGCGATGCGATGCGACGCGATGTGATGAATTAAACGTCAATTGAAAAATCAAAATACACGTTAATTGAATGGGGAATTTAAAGCGAAAACTGAAAAGTTTGATTGATGCGAGCGAAGCGCATCGAAAACAATTTATTTCAACGTCGATAAGAAAAATTTGTTGTGATTTTTGACGATAAAATGAAACGCGGGGGCGCGCACACGCACACACCGTACGCGCGCTCGGCATAGTTAATATTTAAATTCTTCCGCGGTATCGCGTTTAATATTAAAACAAAACAAATTTGTTGCCGCGGCGTAAAAATGGATGGGGGACGCGCGTCACGGGCAAAAAATCGTGGCAGAAAATGTCAAAGGTATTCTCTGGAAGCATAACCGACGTTCCTCGCTGATTTAGCGAGAGGCGCGAGGGGGCGTAACAGGAAACTTGCCCATTGCCCGTCAGTTTGATTTACGCCAGCTGCATCGGGGAAGATGAGACTGATTGCCTCCGAGGAGTTGGCCGAGTGATTGTCGAAAAAAGCAGTATAACAATGTCGCAAAAAAAGGCCGCGCGTAAATCATACCGCTCGAGGGCGTGTGTGTGTGTGTTTTTTTTGTTCTCTTAACGAAATAGTAATAAATTTTATATCTATCGCAGCATTTTTCCTTAAGTGTCAGTGTTCGAATCTTTACTTTCACACCCGGATAGCGCCAGGCGATAGGTCGTCGTTTCGTTTGTGTCGATTGTTATCGATGTACTGTGGCTGCTTTACCCAGAACCGTTTGTTTCGCTCTTTAACTGGATCGTAATTAAATCTCGGATAATCTTTCCAAATTACGGATCTCGGTGTTGTATGTGTAATCGCCTCCTGCGAGCGCACTAAACGGGACTGCGGGCAAGGAAAGATTAGCGCGAGGTAAAAGGAAACGCTAAAGGATGGGTACTACGTCGAGGAAACGATTATTGTGAAATACGAAAGGCGTAATTGCGACGCGATACGGGGGTATGCATACAACTCGCGGCATTTACGGTAGACTCGTTAAATTACCGACTAATTACCTGCGGCAAATTATTAAAAAGTTCAGTCGCTCGTAAAGATCGCACCGTAAAAATAGTCGCTGCGAAAGCGGCGGCGTTACGAATGCGTATCGCCACATTGTGTGCGCGTATATATATGTGCGTACACGTAACGAATGTGGAATTATGCGCCTGAGTGCGTCTCCCATGCATTCCGATTGCTGCCTGATGGGAGGGAGAAAGAGAGGAGCAGACACACTAGAAACGTGTGCGCGTTTATCCGTATAACAAGAAATTATGATTTACACGCGGCAATTTTCACGTAACGGCTTTTAGGAAGTGGTGCGTTTCTGCAATTAGGGTCGAAAGAATTTTGTGCATTTAGTTCCGTAGATTGCGAACAACAATCGCCTTCATACATAGGTAGGCAGTTTTTATATTCCCGCGCAGTGAGAACCCACGTCCCAGCACATTCGACGACAAATGCAACAATTACGTGCGAGTCTTCATTTCCATCCGCAGCGATCAGTTTATTTATTTCAATTTCATTGTTACCCCCCTATCTTTTAGCTGCGTTTGTTCCCACCAGTCTCCATCACACTCGCATGGACAGTGGCATAGGGAGATTGCAGAATACCTATGCCGAGTTCAGACGCTACCAGGACAATGGATTATATCCTCCTTGATTAATATCATCTTCGATTAGAAAGATCGAAGATCGTGTCGGGATCATGGAATCATAAACGGCTGTTCAGTGATTAATCGTAACTTTTTTATTTCAACGTGCAGCCAGTCTGTATTAATTAGCCGAGACTCGTTTACTATCGATAGACCAATCGGTTAATTAAGGAATCACGTTATCCGATGCTTTACACTTCTGTTGAAAAAGTAATTAAAAGTCCTTCGCGTTTCGCGGAGCGCTTCACGCCTAGCCGTCACTTTTACTCGGCGATAAAAGTAAATCAGCGATAATATTGAATTAATGATCGAATCGATAATGTTTATATATAATGGCAACGTCGAGCCGTCTTCGAAAACGATGCGTTGAAAAAGTGCGGCTTATACCACGCGCAAATATTGCTCGCTACGCGACCCATTCCGGATGCCGTTTAATAAATTATCGGCGAAAAAAAAGCGACTGAAAGCTTTAGGCTTTCGCTCCGAGGAAATGAATCTCCGGTAAGGAAATAATCCGAACGTGCCGCAGTATGTTTCAATTAGTTGATCGCGAGAGTCTCTTGGAGAGATTTGTCGTCTCGTAAATCTTGGTCCTCGCTCGCCGTTTCTCTTCGTTCATTGGAGCCGGCACGCAAGGAAACGAGCGAGACGACTATAGACGTTACTATACGAGGGATGGAATGGAAAAGAAGCCAAGTAAGAAAGATGGAGATAATCATACAGAAATGAAGGAACGGCCAAGGAATTTATCCTCGTCATTACAAATTTACTTGCCGCAGTTGGCCAATTTGTCAAAGCACAGTTTTCGTCTCGACTGATTGCACCGGTCACGTAAATGCCACATCCGTGCAGGAGGGCTATCCATATTTTTCTTAAGCGCTCGTGTCAATGACATTAAACCTCCGAGTGTTGAACGTCAAAGTCTTTCGAATGGTCAATTTCCACGAGAAGGCGATCGCGAGAGTCCCTTCCCTTGTACATCCCCTCGGGTGATGACCTGAAAAATCAGCACAAAAGGGAACCGCCACCAAACTACCTCGCTAAACCGAGAAAAGTGAAACTATTTAAGGAAATTAAATATTTGAAGCGGGATAAGGTTACCATTAAGGGGAACTCTGCGAGAAGTGTGCGAAAGATCGCGTGAGTACCGTAGAGAGATGCGATTGAAACGTCGAGAGGAAAGGGACTCCTCCTGCTCTCTCGCTTCCTCGATCCGTTAGAGTGCACTGGTGGGAATGGCGCGGAACGCGAGGAGCCGGAGAGAATGAGGGAGACAGAGAGAGGAGGGTGAGCGAGAGAGCGTATTTCAATTAGTAATTAAAACGTGCTACGGCGTTTCCACCCTCTCTACTCTGCTGGCAGACTGTCGGACCCTTCCGCCAGCAGCCACCGCAGTCACCGACACTCCACTACTACTGTCGCGACAACTAGACCCCGTCACCCGTCAGCCCTATACGCCACCGACGTCTTCTCTCTCTCCCTTCGTGCCCCGTCGCCGAGTCCTTCGACACGCCGCCATCTTGTAAATTAATTAATGCGTCCCTAACGAGATGAGAGGTGTCGGAGGGATCGGGTCGTCGTCAACCTCGCCTTGGATTGACTTTCTCTATATCAGCGGTGGGTACAAAAAGGCGACGGATGAATTAGTCGTTTCCAGTCTATCCGCCCCTCGAGCAAGGGGGCCTAATGTCGAAACGACTCGTGCGGGACTTTGTTCGGCCCGCGCCACGTCTCGCCACGAAACTCTTTTCGAACCCTTCCGGCCAAAGCGTCAGCTATATACGGGGGCTTACATAATGCAGCCACTTTAATTGAAATAAATTACACCCGCTCTTGGCTAACTGTAGGCAAAGTTTTTTCAACGTTTTTCTTTTTTTCTTTTTTTTTAACCCTTTAGTCCGCCTGGCTCTTCTCCCGCCCCCGCCACGCTACGTCTCTTTTTGCGCAACGCACTTTTGAGCCACTATCGTTATCCAGTTTCTCGTGACCTCCTCCCCCTCACTTCGCCACCCCCCGTCTATCTACATACATCTCGCTCGGCATTGACTGCGTCCTTCTCTCTCTCTCCTTCCCCCTTCAAACTAGTTGGCCTCTCATTTCCTCTATCTCTCTATTACTCACTCCCCCGTTGCCGATTTTTTCATTTTCTCTCTTTAGGTATCGCACTTTCTATTCGTTATTCACTCTTTCCGCCCCCTTTCGCGGCGCTACTAGCTAGTCGACGCTTTCGCGTCGTTCCCTCTTTACGTCGAGCGCTTTTTTTTGCGTTCGTTTATTTGCACTTTATTCGAGATTTAATTTACCGACTGACGATGATGGTTCCCCGACCCCGATCCTCCTCTTCGTTCGCTCTCTCGCTCCACTCGAATCGGTGATGGGATTAAATGATATAAAAGAGCGCAAGAGGCTGGAATAAATGAAAAAAAAGGGAGAGTGCCGGAGACGGGGAGAGGGCGGGGGGGGGGGGGGGGATAGCGGCGGGTGGGGGGAAAGAGGATACGGCAGTCAATGCCAAATGGACCACTGCAGGAAAATGGCTGGCATTGACTGGGCTGCGGTCTTCGCGCAGAGACCGGATAATCGATAATCGCAGCAAACAATCAATGCCGCGCTCGCGCCCCGTATCGATGTTCCGGGCTTCGAGTACTACTTTCATGTTTTTCAAAGGAAAAAATATATAGACTTTATCAATTGACGGTGCGCTTAGTAGTCTCATGCAAAAAAAAAAAACAAAACAAAACGGGAAGAAAAACAAAATACACACGTACAACTCGCATGACGCTGAAAGCGAGCAGTCTGCGGCGGTACAATTTTTCGTTAAAGAGGTATTAAGGGCTTTGTGCACCAGGGGTTTTGTTACTCATTACAAAAGCGGTATTTCCTGGAGGGGCAAATAAGAACGTGATTGCCGATGCGATTTGAAGCATGAAAGGAAGACCGATATCCGGACAAAAAAGCTTTGAATTTGTTTTTTTAATTTCGTCATTTTTTTAAATATGAACATCAACTCTTTCAATTTTCGATTAGAAATATAAATGTCATTTCCGAACCAAAAAAATAGAAGCCAACTCCAATACACCTTTATGCTACATCTTCCGTGATATTTCCATCCAGCCGCCGTCGAATGTGGTATATATAGCATCGTCTCGGCAAAATTGCAAAATTGAACGATCGTGAAACGCGGTCGTATCCGCGTTTTACGTCATTCCCGTGGCTTCCGACATCGTTCGTTCTTATATGAATTCCTCATGAGACGAGGTACCGTGGACGAAAACGCTCTTTTCCTCGTCGTATCCTTTCTCGCCGTCTATCCTCGGTTCCCGCACGCCACTTTTCGCGCACCTGATTCCCCATCACGTTTATCGATGATCAAAGCGTGTCTCTATATATATCCAGTACCACGTCGTGAGAAAAATCGCTTCACCTTACCGGAAAGCTTTTCGAACAGGCGAACGAATAATGATCCTCTCGTCGGGCTTGGAGAATCCTTTCTTCTCGATTTCCCGCTTCGATCGAGATTCGCGGGCGAGAGACTCCCGCAGAACGCCAACGCGACAGGCGTCGTCGGCTTTTCCCTCGTCGTGGAATCGGAAGAAATTCGATTCGATATGTTGCCGGAAATATCAAGACAAAATGAAATCGAATGCCCGGGAGAGATAGAAATTACGTCGCGAGTGACAGCTGACAATAGGATTCTAATTTAAAGATGCTTCATTCAAGTGAGTAAATAATATCGGCGAAACATTTTTAGCCGCTTCTTGCGAGAAGTGACGATAAATTTATAACGATAAAGTTATCATTGAAAAAAAAAAATAAATAAATTTACCTACATCCTAACAAATTGATATCGACTTGTCTTTCTTCTTTTCATCGAAACTCCACTTTACCCGTGTAAGCCCCATTAAAAACTAGGAAACCAAATCTTATTAGTCAACGAGATGCTGTTGATCAAAGGAGATCGATGTCAAAGTGCACGTGGGTTAAACTAATGCAGCTCGAGAGCACGGGATTTACTCGAGATTCACTCGCTGTATTAAGAGGAAGAGACACCGGCAAGACAAAGGGGAAGAGAACATACGTGCCGCAGACGGTAAAGTTATACAACGCTATGCTCGTGTAAGTAGTTTGTATTAGCATTCATATTTCAATTTCATGACCTACAAGGTTGTAAGAAATTTGCGCGGGAATATTTACTGCGTTTCGCGGTTGTTTTCACTTAGCGCTTTTTTACTTTTCATTAAAGGAATTGAAATTATTAAATGCATACAACAATTTTTGCAAATGACGTTTCGCTAATGTTATTACATTCTTGTCTTTTTATTCAATTTTTCCATCGGTATCTAGTAACTTTTCTATCGTCATCTAGTAACTTTTCCATCTGTATCTAGTAACTTTTCCATCTGTATCTAGTAACTTTTCCATCTGCATCTAGTAACTTTTCCATCGGCATCTGGTAGTTTTATACCATTTTCTCTAATTTGATATGACTTTCTAGTAATTTTTAATCGATTTCTAAACACAGCCTGAAACATCAGAGGTCGAAACGTAATATTATCTTTATCCGAAATTCTCATACTAGTGTAAAATAGGACGATCATGAAAATCGATACTAACGGGAAAACAAATTGTAAGGTTCATTATGGTTACCAAGATATACCTGTTTCAGCCATATTCTGTCACGGTTAATACAGAATAAAAAATATGTCTATTGCCATCTTGTTCAATGTATTATGGCCGATTTTCCCAGGCAAAATAGTTGATAAAACCAATACAGTGCTATTTCAGAACGATTTGCAAATTGTAATACTCATACCGCAACAAATGAATCAACTTAATAATTTAATTAGGAAAAAACGTTCAATCCTAGTTTCCAAAAAGTCTCGACTTTTAAAAACTTGACTCAACTATACGTCGCCGCCTGGTACGTGTACAATGGATAAAAGAGCGAACATCTCGATAAATCAAAATTATTTCCCGTAAAAGGCGGATCGATGAATGAGTTAAGAGCCTTGTACGGAAACCGTGTGCAATAGCGTCGCTGAAAATAAAAAAAAAAAACGTCACCTCGTAGAAACTGCGTAAAACGTTCGTAGAGGGAAATATTCCCAGGGTCTTCAGCTGGCACTGAAATCACATTTAAAGTCCTGTTGGACTGAATCTAAGGCCGTAAATAGATTATTATTCGTACGGTCTAGTTCGAGCAGGTGGTTTAAAAGCTGTAGTTTGAATGAATTTCCACGTAAAGAGGAAAAATAGAGGAGAAAAGTGGGCGCTGGCGAAACAGATGGGTGAAAGAAACGAGAGCGAACGAGACAGAGAGGGAGAGAGTGAGATAGCGAAGGTGCAAAGGGTGGAGGAGAGGCTGATATAAAAGCTCGCCGTGAACGTCGAACGCGAGCGTAAAAAGCTCGTCGTCAAAAGCGCCGACGTACATAAAGCTATACGGCGCCAGACCCGACCGCTTTGCGTTTATTAAAAGCTCCCTGAAACGTTAACGCGCTTATGCGCCGAAACGCCGCGCCGCGACGATATTTCGATCGGGAATACGCGCGCAAGAAGACGTCATTGCTCGATTTATGAAAAACGCTGCCGTTAAAAGTAAAAGAGACCGAGCATAATAAAAGCTTTTTATTTTTATTTTTTTTTTGTGCGCCCACCGGCTTCGACTGTACGCCAACGTTTGCGCCGGAAAGTCGCGTCGATAATTTCCAGATTTTTAGCGTCCGCATAATATTAATGTGGTCCCCGTCGTCGGAGTTTTACGACTGTGAAAACACATTATCGTTGCATTTCACGTCGGAACTTTGGCTCAAAATTACACCGCCTCGTAATTAGTCATTTTACCCGAATTAATGGAGTCTTTAACCAACGACTGAAAAAAAAAAGTAGAAAAAAATTCCCAACTCGACGAAAGTCTCTAATTCAATATCGGCGACGTTATTTTCGTATCGCGCTATCGAGTATCCTTAAGTAATTCGATCACGTATAAAAATAAAGGGTTTGCCTCGGAGTCGGCGGCGGCGGAGGCGAGACCGTAATAACGTGACGATATACGCGATACGGCCGCGTGAGGGCAATTTTCAGCGGTGTGCCGGGATAGCCAGTAATTAGCTCGCGTTTAATATGTATTTTATTTATTTATCGTGTCCTGGCTGGTGAGTATTCACGTTGCCTCGGGAGACGTACCCTCTGATTACATATAAGTATACAAATTTTATAAACCTTTACATTCAGATGCCGTAGACTTACAGATTAAACGATTACACATATATTCCCGGCGTATATTAAGACGGTATATAGCTGCGAACCATTAGAGATTATACGGAATAATTTTTTTAACAAGCGGTAGTGATACAATATATTTGTATAAAATGAGTGGTCTAAATTACCACTGTCTTTAATCAACAGGTTATAAGTCTTTAAGCAACAGGTAAGAATACACTTACTAGTTTTTTTAAGAGCCGAGCCAAGCCGAGAATGCGTTTCTTATTTCTGGTGGGAGTTCGTTCCACAGTCTGGTTGCTACAACTGAATAGGAATTGTGGTAGGTAACCCTTAATGCCATCTTTGATGGCATGATGAACGGGTTATAGAGGTATAGTGGCGCTTGACAACATAGTATGTTTCGAGTTATCGTGGTTAGCAAAGTGTAATCTCCGATATTTTAGTGGAAGCAACTTTATATACGCTTCCATCAGATGGGAGTTCCACTGATAGGCAGAAAAAATGTGGTACAATTTGAAGCGACACCTTAGTGAGACGAATATGATATGAACTAGTCTCCGAATACTGTAGTCAACCAATGACGATCTAAATTGTCAGTTTAAAATATTATATTTAAATATTTCGGACTTCCCCACTCCGTGGTTTCTACGTGTCTTCCTCACTGATATAGATAATAATATCATATATATCAGTGTTCGGTGCTTAAAGCGCCCTTCCACGTTTCGTTCCGGCCACATTTTCGTCCGCCTCCTTCTATTATTCTGAACCACCCTGACATTTTTGGCGATCTTGAAATTCGACACGCTACCCGACGAATCAATTTTCTGTACAACGAGAGCCGTCGGTTAAAAACGCAATATTGCCCACTTCAGGTGCCTGGCTCGCCGACCCTCGTTGGTAAAAACTTGAAAACTCATCTTTTTTTCCAACTCCCCTTTCGCCGCATCCACTCGATGTGCGAAAAATAGACTTCCACTCGTGACAGCTCGGGGTATAAATGTGTGATCGATTTATCTTATCCCCGAAAACCTTCGGCACCCTCGGGCGCTTGGACATTCTTCATTCGTCGTACAAGATTGGCGAAGAGGGACCGACAGAGAAAGAAAATGAGAAAAAGAAGGCTTTGTCACGGGAAGAGAAGGGGAGGAGGAGGAGGACGAGGAGGAGCAGGCAACCCGCTAAATTGAATATCAGCCGCCCGAGTCGGCCAATTTCCCGACCCTCGATCGGGTGGCTTTCTAGTCTGGAAATCTTATTTCGAACTCGGCCCATAAAATGCTTCGGGTTCCCTTGCACGGCTTCGCGTCTACTGCACCTGCACCAGGCGGCGGCACCCTATTTAACTGCCTTTGAGTACGATCTTAAGCGGGGCTTGCCGAAAATTTACCTCGTAAAAAAAAAAAAAAGATTAGATATGTACTGAACTCACGAGTTAGTCCCGATTTTAACTATATTGTATGTAGTACTTGAGAAAAAAATAACAGAGTTTTTGGTTTATTTTAATGTTTAAGTCTTGGTGTTATAGTCGCGATGACTGGGGAAGTGTAGGTTCCTCTGTGAGCCGAAGACATTGACGTCGCCCTTCTGGTTGCATATTAACTGATAATTCATTATCGAGAACCCATCTGGAGTAATCTATTCATATTCTTTATTATTTATTTTTATTTACAATAAATAGACAGCAGCAGTTCGCAATGAACGGTTATCACACGACGGACGTATCCAGTCCAAGATAACAACCTGTCCATTATCTTCGTCAATAGAAACGAATGTACGTTCACGGTACGTTTGAAATATCAGATATCAACAAATTGTCGACTCCACGAAACGAACAAGATGAACGTCCCTGAGTGAATGTCCCGAAAACTCCGGCTCCTTGTACGGTTCGAAAGGATCGAATGAGAATTGTCGAACGGAATGCCCATAAACCTTCTAAAATATAACTCCCGCTTCCGTTTTCGAGGGACATCCTGACTAGACGTTTTTATTTCGATGCACAGCTTTCTTCCTGTCTCTACGCGCGGATGCTCCCCGTCGTTATCTTAACATCCGACTATACGCGGGAGCGTTGGAAAACGTGGGAGTCCCTTGTCTATAACGAGGCATTCGAGATAATCCGCGACACCGACTGCTATCCGTTGCAGAATGGCAACGGCGGCGGAGAGAAAGCGCCGCTGGAGTTACTCCGGCGAGATTAGGGGAGATAACTCCGGGATTAGGGCTGGATACCCGGGACGAAATCGCGGAGTTCGCGAGATGATGATGTCGGCTTAAATGCCGAGCGCCTGAGAGCGTTCGCGCATTTAACGACTGTTCGCGCCGTTACGCACTGCACCGCCGCGTCGAGTCATATTATTCATAAGCGCTTTTGTTCCGCTTCCAACCAGCGCATTATCCAGCCTACCCCGCGAGTCGAGTGTCCGCCGGATGCGCTGAATAAGATTTTGGATTTTACGCGATTAGCTGCATTTTGTACCTTCACGGCGTCCGCTTCTCAACTTTCGAGCCGACGCGCTTCCTTTTACGTAGAAACAAATGTTTTTGAACATTCTTCGAGGCAATTGCAAGTGGACTTGGCTACAAAACCCTGACTATTAAAAGTTTTGCGTTTTATATCATTGCAGTTGTCGACGAGATCAACAGTTGTGGAGTAAGTGCCTTTGGTCTTTGTGTACACAATATCCGTCTCTACATTACGAGTATGAGAATGTCGTTATATTACTTCTCGGACATATTCATCACTTACCTTACGCTACTATACGCTACCTTACACAACTATACACTACATTACATAACCATACATTACCTCACGGGGCTGGCACTTGCCAATGTTGAGAGGTTCCCTTAACGAAGCATATTTTAGTTCTCACTGCCGGGACCTAGAAGTACATTGGGTACTCCCGAACACTGACGAAAGATCACGATACGCCCCGACGTACAGCAAAGTATAGGCAAGTGCCCATCCCCGTGTGTTACCTTATCAAATAACCATGTTCCGCTTGAGGCTTCAATAGTACCAAATGATTTCGCGATACGGTATTTTAAAAAAGTTCAATCATATACTCAACGGAAAGTACCAACGAAGCCTCTAACTAACATTTACAGTTCGTGTACATTCCTCTAATCAAACATCTACCACGTACAACCGCAAAAGGAAGCAATCTAATATACACCACCAAATCCGCTCTTGACGAACTGAGATTTACGCCACCGTCATGTTATCACGCATTGTATTTTCGATACACGTTGGACACAATTGCGACACCGTTTCCCCGAAATCCAGCCTCCCCTTCCTTTCCCTTCCCTCTCTCCGCGACCGCAATTCATTAAAACGGGATACTTACATGCCTCTCCTCAGCCGGATTTAGTCCTGCAACACAAAAGGAAAAATCCTAGATTTAGTTTCATTCTCGGCAATTCGCTTTATTTTCGTACATGCACATACACAACTGTCACGCCGATCCACGTTTTATCATTATCTGAGCAGCGGCGGAATAATACACGGGCACTTGACCCCCGACAATGACGAAGGGAGGGAGTCGTATGAAAGAAACATTCGCGTGCTTAGCTGAAATCCCTCTCTGAAAATAAGAGGGAGAGAACCTTCCTGAGGGGATTTCTTGTGATGGTAGGGGAATGGTCTGAGCGAGCGAGACGGGGGACATCGGGGATTGGATTCGCAGACGAAAGCCGAGGGCTTTATGCCCGCAGTTTGCCCTCGCTCTATTTTCTTCCGACACCCACCTACCGGGCGACCCCGCGTACCTGCCACTTTGTCTCCTAGGAAATATCTTAACGACATCTTCGTCTCTTGTCGACGCAGCGTCGCCGAGCCCATTCCTAAGAATTCACGACTCGTGTTTACGTACATTTTTCCAACCGTGGACGTTTTTATACATGCCGGAGGTAATGTTTCCCGTGTAACGCCGACTTTGATTCAACATTATTCTCATTGTTTTTTATATCCTTCATCGGGTTCTTTATCCATAATAATCGTATACATATGTATAAACTATGGGAAGCTGATGGGTAAGTGGTTAAGAATGCTGAACGCTACCAAGTCGCGAATTCGAATCCCCATCGAGCAGTTGTGTTTTTCCGAATTTGTATGAGATTACACGTATCAAATGTTTGTCTTGTCCTACGAAGGGCTATTGACGAATCTTGCTCGATGAATCGCGATGGTATAGTTATGAGCGAGTAAAACTACGTCCTATCTATGTCCTACAAACAAAATCGACAATGTTCGCAATCGTTTTTCATTTTTCTGAGTCAATTAAACTAAATTGCCATTCCCAATTTTCTGTTTGCATTGTCATTCACGTATCACTTGGAAAATCTTTGGCGTTATTATGTACCTCGTTCGCGAAATGCAATTTCCGAAACATACAACAACGACGTATACTCGATTTCTGTGTTCTACCACTTGTCAGCCCGATCAAAGAACACGTCATGAACCTATGGACGGTAATTCCGAGAAAATTTCCAGGAGAGCGCGTTAAAGTAAGATCCTGTACGCGAGTATATACTCACCCCCCGTGTATACCATACGTTTCTAGAGTCTTACTGGCGACAATCGATAATCGCATAAATATACGAGCACGTGGACGGCGAACCGTGTATATAACGAGAAAGCACGGGACGCCAATCTTTTCTTATGTACCCACGTATATCAACTTATACACGTGTATACCAAGAGGCATATCGCCGGTAGACTGTAAATATACGATGCTTCTTCGTAGATAGCCGGATAAAGATACGAGGAGTTGCGGGCTATACAAGAAAGTCAAGTAGATGCACTACACACATCCTTGGGGCGAACTGCCGTTCGCGTGCATGTAAAGGCCGAGAAGAGTCGAGGGGTTAGAGCTATGTGGGGGAGAAGAAGTTATGGACGAAGAACGAAGCGATCGAAGAGTAAGGGAAGAAGAAGACGACGAAGAAGAAGAAGACGTAGACGAAGAAGAAGAAGAAGAGGAAGCCGAAGACCGGCTTGGGGGAGAATTTTCTCGTATTTCCCGATTATTAGAGACTCGGGGCGCTTGTATACGAGAGGCGGAACGGTTGGCGCTTGGCATGCCGGGAAAACTTACGAGTTATACATATCTATCTCGCGCTTCTGCGGACTTGAAAAGAGGGAAGAGGGAAGTTGCCGTAACAAAACCATTATTTCCCTACGATAACCGCCGAATTGCTTCGTGCCTCTGCCGTTCGCCTCCCGCGTCTGCTTCTTTCTTTCCTCCCTTTCCTATCAACGTAGACTGACGTAATTAGCCAACGCTGTATAATAAACGCGAAAACACTATACGTAGGCTTTCACAACTTTATCGACGAACGTTGCTTTTCCCGATGCAATCAAGGCTTGGAATTGGTTGTTCGCAAAACATATTTCACAGCAAACCGTATTAGCTTGCACGAAGCGATTTACCAATTCCGAAAACTATCAATAAAAATTTCAATCGAATATAAAACCATTAAACGGTTCAAACAAAAGGACGACTGAAAAATCTCGCATCGATTTCGTATAATATCGTGAGGAAATTTTTATAACATGTTTGTACAACTTCATCCAGCATGGAGGTTATCGCGCGTCATACGTAACGATAAGAAAGCCGTATAAAAAATATTCAAATATCGCCGCGCGCTCTGCAGTTCTATAAATCCGCGCGGAGGTTATCGACGTCGCATCTTCCCCAAGCGAACGATAATTCGTGGCGAGCACAAGGGGGGCACACGGTTATTTCAATTCGCCGAATAGACACTTGATATATCTACGCGCGGTAGATAGTGCCACTATTTCCCAGCTCACTGCACGCTTGGCGTCGTTGTCTCCAGCGGACGAAACTACCTCTTTGCGTTTTAGTGGAAAATTATGCGAGCTCGTCCTTGTCCGTTTACGAGCTCGGCGCTAAAAGGGGAGAGAAACGGGACGCGGGGGCAGACGGGAGGGAAAGAAACGACTCGAGGGTTGAACGGTAAACGACTCCGGGATCGACATGGGGTGAGAAAAGAACAGAGGGCGAGACTCGAAAAAGAAAACTGCGAGGAGAGATCGGTGTAAAAACCGGAGAAAGCTAATAAAAAGTCGAGGACGAAATGTTATTTCGTATTTAGGAGGGGGTTGTTAACAATTTAATAGCCTTTACGGTTCGGACGTTTAACTCGCCTTTAATCTGGAGGTAATAAACGTGGTTAAGAGCGATTTCATTTATGAAACGTTTCTCGGTTTACCGACATTTTTCTAAAACGTTTCTAAAAATTTGGTTTATTATAATTATCTAATTGTCAACTTCACGCTTTTCTTTTGTCATGATAGTAGCTAAGTGTCGATGATGTATTGCCAAGCGTTCCGGATGATGCGCAATCATCCAAAAGGGAAAGAAAGGAAAGAGGCCAATCAATAAACAACTGTCCGAGACTGATACAGATGACTTATGACTAGATAAACCAAACACTAGAGGGCCGTTTGAGGGCAACGAGAAAGATAGCCAACCAGAATTTCCCCCAAACAATAGATGTCTATATGAGTGGTGTTCCCACCCAATTATAGCAGTGTTAATGATGTCGGGAATGAATAATGGGCCAAACTTGCTCTATACTTGCTCTATTGGAAAACAGGTCAATCCTAACAACAGTTGGTTAGGTAGAGTACCACTAAAAAATCATTACATAAGATAAAATCGTAGATGACTTTTCGTTGAATTGATTTTCCTTTTACACAAATCCAATTTACTTCGATCGCAATAAATGGATTAAATCCTCGATCGCATTAAATCGTCCGCTTCTGTTGACTAATTGCATTTCCTTTGCAAATATAATAATTCGCCGAAATAATAGTACACACTCGAGGGCTCGCATCCGTAGGGTTGAGAGTCGTGCAGAAAGACGCGCAAACAGAAACGAAGTGGGTGAAGAGACCGAAGAGTAAAGGAGGCTGAAGAGCAAAAGTGCGCGGTACAGGGGCGTAGTCGGAAGTCCCTGTCGAGAGGACATTCCGAGAGTTCTCATCAGATACAAAAGGGAAGGTCAGGGGAAAAGGAGAGAGAGAGATAGAGAGAGCTCGCAAAAGATGAGGGGATACGGCAAAAGAATAAACGAGGAGCTCTCTTCTTACGAGTGCTCTGGAGACTTTGTCAGCGTTGCCTTGCAGGGCAAGTGCGAACATTCTTACTTGTATTGTCGCGACAAGTCGCATGCAACGAGAGTGAGGATGTGTGACTCCTGTAAATCGAGGTCGCGTTAATCTCCAAGTGGATTGTTATTTCAGAGATCGCTTTCGGCTTCCGCTGACGTTTTCGTATACATATACAATTCTTCTAATTATAGACGCCTTGCCGTATACGATTTCAGTTGCCCTTCATTCATAAAAAATATTCCTTTTTCACGAAGCGAGCGTCTTTGACTAAAAGCGAGCCGATCCGTATACTTTAGACATCTGCAATTTAGATTACGGAAGGAGTGAGCTTTTCGCGGAAAGAGAATAAGTAAAGAAAGAAAGAAAGAGAGAGAGAGAGAGAGCGGCCTCTTTCGAAACAAATGCACGAAACGTGTCAAACATCCCGAGAAACGTTTTTCCTTTATCGACCGTCACTCGCTGAAAAGGAAGAAGAATAAATGAGATTACTGTGTACAAGCAGATAAGTCAGCTCCGCGTAGCGTTCCCTCGACATCTCTGGTTACATTAACCTCCGCGGCGGCGCAGTCGATAAGATTGAAAGTGACCGCGTCACGAAAGCGGAAGTAGCGATTACGTGCTATCGTTTCCAGAAAATGGCGACAGGATTACGTTCGGTATTCCATGAACTTGCAGAATGAACGCCGTGGCGAGGGCGGGAGGGGGGTGGAGGGGGTAGAAAACTGGCGACGGATAACCATTCGGGTACTTGGCACGACCCAAATCGCAGATACGTGCAGACGATGCTGAAAAAAGCGCCACGTCCGCAGGGCTATATTTTCGAGAATTTTGATAATAAGTAGGAATGCGATCTTCGTTTCAATTTCGTGAAAGAGAAATTTGAAGAACTCGGAATCAAATTTCGCGTTTATGGAACTTTTTACCAGTTCCCGTAGGCTAAAACAAAAATATATAAAAAAGAAAACACTTATGCTTGAGGTATTGTTACCGTCTATTTGATTTATTTCCAAGTTCAATGAAGTGGCGAGGGAGTTGTTGTACATGTAAGAAAATTTAATGCATGTTTATGCAGAAAATATTTAATTCGATTGTAATAATTGTAAGCCTGTCCATAGGGCATATATATTTATCAGTGATCACCCTAGGCAGATACGTGTCACTGTATCGCTTGAGAATCACCGGCCTGACGACATGATGTAATTCTAGGATTATACTGTGCCCGTACCCGAGTTCCAATTTTTCTTTTAGAATAAAGTACTCACCTCCATTAGGCTTGAGATCATCTGGCTGTCCACGGTGCAGTTCGGAAGGTTTCAACATCGAAAGAGGATGCCCGCCAGCGGAACCGGGTGCTGCTCCTGCTCCCGGAGGCAGACCCAATCCAAGAAGTGCCGCAGACGCGGAAGTAGGTACTGGAATTCCAGCACCAGGGCCTAGACCGGGTAGTCCAGGAAGCCCTGGATGAGGGCCTATTCCGGCGCCGGGTGGCATCTGTTGGGCGTGCATTTGTTGCAGTAACCTCGGAAGGTCTGGCCTCTGTTGCTATATATGCGGAAGCAAATAAAAGCTTTATATAAAGTGTCTACATTTTATTCCTGTTACATTAAATTGCTTATAAATGAAATTCAGCCTTTCAATATACAGTCGTCCAATTCCCAACAAGTTTACGCGCAGACTTATTTCGTCAGACTCTGTCCAGACTTAAAGTCCCCACATTTTAAAAGTAGGGTCCTAGGATTTTCCGGACAATGAAGCTTGTAGGATGGTATATATTCGTTGCCGTGATTCCGAGCTTAATATTATAAAAATAGCAGAAATTGGAAAGTAGCTATTAACGTTCTCATCATTCTGCCGTATCGAATTAACACTACATTTTTCAAAGATTTTAAAACGCAAACGAACCAGCCAGCATGCCCATAAAAGTGCACGAAAGTGTCGTTGACCTCGGGGGAAAAACTGACGATTCGCATCGAGGCGCCCGGTGAGCGGAGAGATAAAAAAACGAGCGATGAATCGCGAAAGCATCGCGGGAAAGAAAAACCGCCGGCCTTTCTGCTTCTGCCGGTACTGTATGCGCGAAAGCGTAGGATTCGTTAGAAGGGTCTGTTTGGCGAACGTGCCCGGGCTCCCCGAGAGTAAATAAAAAGAATTCGCGTGTTGCTCTGCTCGCTGAAAAGTAGATTTCCCAGCGCGGCGAGCTCGAATGCCAAGCAGCAGCACGTGGATGGGCGAATAAATCACTTTATTTGTGGTCGAAAAGGGAACGAGGGGAGAAACACGCGGAAAACACTCGTCGGATCGCGGGCAAAAAGTCGGCGAAAGCTCCGCGAACCGGAATTGATGCCACCCAAAGGTTGTCCCGCTAAAAGAAAGGGGGGAAATTATACAAATAAACATGGAAACAAGCAACCGGCTTCCCCGAAGAATTTTTTTAATCCGCGAATGCGTCCGCGTTTTTACCCTGCACGGGGGGAATCCGGCAAGCTTTTATTTTCGATAAAAGAGTCATAATCCGCGGGTTATTTTTCTCCTCGAATTGAAAACTGCGGTTTGAATGTAATCTTGAAAAAAAAAAAAAAAAAAAAAAAACGTTCTCCGCTGCATTGGTCTCGACCGCGGCAGCGAGAGCCATATCGTTCACGAAACATCCGGACGTTATTATAAAAAATATCGAAAAACGCGTCGCTTCCGACAGCACGATTTCGATCGCGGGTCATTTATTCCGTAAGCGGTAAATCGGAAAACCTCGACCCCGACAACCGATTCCACCGACCCTTCGCCGAGTGTTTAAGCGGAAAGGCAATAACGTTTTCGAACTCGTGTAATTTCATCACGTACAGAAATGTACGAACGTCGTAAAAACCCTATAAAGGTCCACCCAACGACGCCAGAGTATACTCGCGGCCTTTAATTTTGCTACGCGCGCGCGCGCCGGTCGTGCAAGTTTCGTAACCTCGTTCTCGCGTAATTGCACAACCTTGCGGGGAAATTATGCGCAGGCGGTGTGCTACCAAACAAATCGTAAACTGGCTCGTCCGCGTTTCAACAGTTTCTGGCGTCGTACGGTCGGCTGGTGCCGCGTAATACGATGTAGCTACACGCTCCCCGGGCAGCGCATGACATTCTTGACAAGGCGGTGCATGACCGTAGCAGCCGAACCAGCACCGCCAGCACGGGCGAACCTCGAGGTACGAACGAGCGTAGAGAGCAAGGAAGGAAGAGAAGAACAAGAAGAGAAAGGACGGAAAGAGGAGGATAGAGGGAAAGAGAGACGGAACGTCGCTAAAGAGAGAGAACGCGCGAGAGTGAATATTCCAGAGAGTAGTTTGCCGAGATAATTAAATGGCTTAACGATATAATAACCTCGCGTCGGGCGGCTTGACTCTACACCTACACCGGTGTGGTGAACTTACACGCGTGGCGCTTCCACCGTAGATCGGCCCCGGCGCGCGGACGATTAGAATCGGGCGCACCGACGTTATTCGCGCAAGTTCGTGCCATGTTGCCTGCCTGAAGTGGCAAACTATATGAGACGTTACGAGTAATTCCGCTGAAAGAAGGGATAGGCAGTAAAAAAGCAGATTAAGGCGTGATAAGGCCATAATTTCGTAAACGTGAGTAGGTAGTGAGCGTATCGCCTTAGGTTAAATGCCCCCTTCGTCATACTAAATATACAAGTACGTGCTTTAAATAGATTGCGCTCATTGATGCAGAATGGGGAGATTGCGAGTCTAATGGCCGAGAATGAAACAGATTTTTTACGTATCCTGAATCACGTGATCATATCAACTCGTTATCATTAAAAGTCTGTCAAAATGCTACCTCAATCTTGACGGACTTCACCTCTAATATACATCTGCCTATCAAACGAACAGAAATAGGAGGATTAACAACGGTATTGCAAGATTGAGTCCGGGATTTAGACGGAGAAACTCCCAGTGTGTAGAATGTTTCTGCGCACACCAATTATCACTCTAGATTGGAGGAATTGCGTAGTGTGCGCGAAACCAAAAATCACTCTATTGCGACTGTATGCTTTTGAACTCCTCCCATATCTAATGTGGACTCCTGCCAGAGATACTCTGTACTACCACCACCCTTGTTGGATTTGTTTCTGGTCTTTTTGATCTGCTCGTTGGTTTTCCCACCAAATCAGAGTTGTGTTTAGGTGTAACCGAACGCTTATAAATAAAGAACTAGATCCAAACCTGTACTGTTCTAATATACACCTGTCCAAAGTTCCAGTCTAAATCTATAATCTCTCCTCAATCGTTCTTCCCATAAGATGACTCTTCCGTTGTCGCGTTTGAAGTAGCGGGCATAAGGCGATTCCAAATACTAGTGCGCGCGCATGCTCGTACTGGCCAGGGAGACAACAAATGCTCCTATGGTGCGGTCAGGGAGATTTCATAGATTTTGGCAGGGAGTCGCAACGTTATAAAAATGAACTGTATAGATTTCGACAGGTTCTACTATATTTGGATAATGTTGGAGAATCGTTTGTTCTGCCGCCATCAACAGGGATCACTGCTTTAACCGATTGACGCAATCCATTAACCAAGTTGACGTATATGTGACGCATCAGGTATGAAAAGTTTGATTATTGGTAGGATCATCTGAATGAGTAAAGTTCGAATATCACTTAGGCTACTTAATTGTTATCTCATTTGAAATGTATGCGTGTTTTCATAATGTACAAGCTCCACGTTCCATCGGGACAAATTTTACTGCTTCATTGTATGCATTCCTCTTACCTCAACATTATCCGCAAACCTCTCCGAATTCTCAAAAAAATTACATTTCGACCGATTCATTTGTCCTGTCAGGGACATGATATAGTTTATCTTTGAAGTCCGTAAATTTTCAATATCCGGAGGTCTTCGACGATGATACCCTCCGTAATGCTCGATAACGGTATTTCTCAAAGCACCGTGAAAGGAAGAAACGGAAGGGAAAGAATACGATTAAATTGTTTTCGCGAGTACCCGTCGCGGCATTCGATAGTGTCACCCGCACACAAACACAGATAGATAGATATATATATATACGCGCTTATATACATTGCTTTCTTCCGGCTTAAGGAGAAGGTACCTTCTTGTTCGCTCTGCGTCTTACGTTTTCCCTTAAAAGCAATTCCGATAGAAATGAAAGAGACTGCAATACTGCAGGGAATCTCATGCTGGAATAAGTTCCACTTATTCACTGAATACGAACGGGCATGTCCTCCGGGTATCTAGGATTTCCAGAGGGAGAGAGGCTTTTCGAAACGGTAGTATACTCCGCTCGGCGAGGAGGAGGAGAGCTCGCCTCTTCTCCTCCTATGTAAGTATAGCGTTAGGTCGAAGTAAGATGGCGCGCGCGGAAGAAAAAGACGGAGAAAATCCAATCGGAGCACGATGGCAAAGCGAGACGTATATATATAGTGGGTTAAAGAGCGACCGAGCGCGGAAATAAGCGGGAGAAAGACAGCTGAAGCATCTCGACGATAACCCCGCCACTCGACTATTCTATTCCATTCTTCGACGCTGACTCTTCTTCCATACTTCGAATCCCGTTTTCCGAGGCGAGTTTCGCCCGTCTGTGCGGAGTCGCTGGAAGAGCGGAAAAAGAAACGACAGGCGGAAAGGAGCGAGGAAAAGAAGGTTGAAAATGGGGGTCGGGGAAAGGTTAAAGGAGCAGGTTAAGAGGGCCGGAATCCCAGGATTCTGCTAAGGATTTGCAGCACGTAGCGACAACCCAGCACAGATCTGAAGCGGCTTCTTTGCCCTCGCATTAAGTAAACGTGATTTCGAATGGGGCGCGTGATTTTGATGCGAACTTATGGACAGAAAATGACATCAACTCTTGAAGAAAATAAAAAAAAAAAAAAAAAAAAAAAAATAATAATAGAAAGAGGAAAAAACGATAGCGGCTTTCTTCCTTTCCTCAACTTTTTTTTTTCAATCGTTCAAGTTTTGAAATTCAATTGTTTAATTTACTATAACTGTTTACAATTGATGAAATAATCTTTCAAGAATAGGCAATATTTAGACGTCTGTAAATAAAGAAATTTATTAAATTTAATGAAAATGTTCAGGAAGCAAATTTTATACACGTGTCTGAAGAATTGTTGAAATTTAATAAACTTTATTTTAAATGTTACATTTCGAAATTTTGTATGCATCTTGTTATATTTAATGCATCATTTAAGAAAACTTTATTTATTAACATCACGAAACTTAATCAATTAATTAAAGATTAATGAAACAGCGGCCAAGAAGCTATTCAAATCCATCAGCATGAACTTTTATCACGAATATTTTTGATAATTTCACTCAATGTGATATAAGTGATTCTTGAAATATAGTCCAAAATCGCACTTGTCTTGCGGGCACGCGAATCGTATGTGGCGCCCTCTGACCGTGGTTGAGTGAATTACCGCTCCATTGGATCCCCTAGCGTTATCGCTGGTGCTATTTTATTAAATTTAATAAACATGTATATTTTATAGTTTCGTTCATTAAAAGTTACTTTTAATTCATTATTCTTAATTTTAAGTTAAGCTTCTAACTGAAACGTTCATTAAATTTAATGACATTTCTTACAGTGTAGTCCATCTGTAAACATTGAATTGTCAGCTCATATTCTCATTGCGTTACTGTTACAGTTATCTTACTGCCATACTATGTTGGACATGTAAAGGAAATTTCGCGTGGTGTAGGGAACACGCTCCAAGAAAGTCTCTGAAAAAGTATCAGAGGTCTAATCAGAGCTACAATTACCGTGGCAGTACTGATACTGATGGACCAAATTATGGTAACATCCGAGCATTCGATAATATTGCTATTCGACATAATCGCACTTTCAACCGACGTAACTAACTCTGATAACTCCATTCATAGTTTATCGGATAAGCACGGTTTAATTATATTGTCCGTGGTTGAGAAAGCCTAAGAAAAGCCAGGCGTATACTCGAATAAAGCGAGAAGCAAGATGAAAAGGAAGCCATGCTAAGGGGAGGAAGGAATGCTGATTAGTTGGCGCTCGTGCGCCAAAACACTATAACCTATCCGACCAGGAACCGAGGAAGATTCCGGTATAAGATTCGGAAAGGGTCTGAGGCAGAGGAGACTGAAGACGAGAAGGAGGAGAGAGAAAGAGAGAGTGGTAGAGAGAAAACGAAGCCTGATGGGGAATCAGACCGGGAAATGGAACGGGAGCGAGATAAGCCACCGTCGAATGGTGGAAGAGAGAAGGAGCGAATCTTGGCACGAACTGCCAGGAAGGGGAGGAAAAGGAGATGCGGTGGGCTGAGAGGGAAGCCGGTGGCTTAATAGGGAGGAAATTGAGTGCTCGAGCAATATTGAAGGAGGATTCGGGATTCGAGCGGAGGAAGATCGGGCAAGGAACGTAGGTATCCATCCGTCCGCTTTCGGATTCCTCGAGCGTGCACCGACGGCTTCCTCTTCGACTAGCTCGGCTCAACGCGATCAGCGGTTCTCATCCGCGGCAAATGCAGTAATGCACGTGGGAAATGCACGTACCGCAAATACGGAACTCGGGGGAGGGGGGGGGGGGGGGCGAAAGGAGCCGTTGCACGTTCTCCGACGGAGCTCTGTCGTGATGAAATATCGAGAGTACGGAAGCTACACACGGATTACGAATTATTGGCTTTGAGGATGCCGCCCGCCGCCGTCGCCGTTCCGCATTGCGACGCTTAGCTCCCAACGTCATAATTTCTATCATACATTGTTTAGGATTATATGAGGATTATACTTTTGATTTCACTCCATTATTCGATACAATAACAGTGTTTACAAAATTTGATACTGAAGACGAATTCCATCAAAGTGACATTCAAGTTCAACAAAGTAGGGAATGGGATTATCTTTGCGTTTAAGCAAGATCATTCAGAGTCGTATTTGAGTATCTTTCAACATGTATACATCGACGATTATCCATATTTCTAGGTCTCTTATCAAGCTGTCGTTAATCGATCGGCATTTATTCAAGATTCTGCTTAGACCTCTGATTATTGCGGCACGCGATATTACAGAATAGATCTCTTGGAGTTGCCTTACGTAAAGTTTTTCAAGTTTTTGATTTTATATTTCAAAATAAAAACACTATCCACTTACCCCAATAATAGCGTTGAGCTCTGTCATGGTGACTTGTTTCGCCCTGTCGACTGCGGTAGCCACTTGCTGTTGATGTTCTTGCGAGAGGAACGGTAGAATTTGGGCGATTATGGCATTTAACCTTTTCGCTATTTCCGTCTGTAAAGAAAACGATTGCCTTTAAGTTCTACAGATACTGACTATTAGGCGTTACTTGAACGAATACATATATATATATTTTGTTACATTTCACAGTCTAGCTCATTTTTCGACACATAATTTTTGCTCCCACAATTTTTAAGACCGGAACGCATACATTTAGTTGTATATCCTCGGGGCTGCAATACGCGCTACATAATCAATTATTACACAACAATCATAATGTAGAAACTAAATAGATCGTAAACTTGATAAAAATGTACTCATTCTCTCTCGTTTACAACGTATACTGCACGAGTAGCGCATTGATTAAAACGTCAGCACATACTCTCGGCATAAATAATTGAACACATCAATGCGAAGGTTGGAAAAGATTGATTAAATTCAATCGCCTATTCGCCGAGTTCAAACGCGGCATTGCCTGATAATGAAGAACAAGACGAGTGCACATTTACTGTATCGCTTCGTATCGAGGGTGTTTACGACGCTTTAGACGTGCCCGCGGCATGAGAGACTGACGGGAATAGGAAATTAAATTAAATCCGTGCGTGCTTGTCAATGGCGCTGCACACCTTGTTGTAGTTCAATCTTCGGGTTACCAACGGCGAGGCGCCAAATACACGCGCGAACCTTTACACAGGTTCTATTAAAGTAAATTGAATAGCCTACAAGAAAAAGGTGGTAATGTGGTAGTTCAACAGATTCGGAATTCGAAATTGAGTAACCCAAGGTGAAGAGAGCAAAAGAGATCGGTGAAACTGGGAGCTTTGACGAAGCACGTGTGGCACCTTTTGCTAAATATCGACGCGTAATCGTGTGTCTTTTGACTTTCGAAATACCGTTTCTTCTAATGTGAATGGTGCATCCTCTGCTGCATACTTAAATGCGAGACATGTAACCCTTTGTTTATTCTCGAGAACATCACCTTGGTAATTTTCATCTCGACCCTGATCTACTGCTCCTCTTAATCGGCAGATGTCGGGATCGTTAGTACTCGAGCAACAACACATGTCGGTGAATGAAAACTACCGTCATCGACGTGACGTTAGAGATAAAGATATATATATTTCAGCGATGATAATGGCGAGCATTGCCTCGTAACGTTTACTAATCGCTAACGCAATCATAATCGAACGTCTCTCCGAAAGCCGTTATTAAAACGCGTTCTCACGGTACGAACCGAACGAATCATTCGAGCGCGCACCGAACGTATCCATTAACTCGATAACTTTTTCCTTGTCATTATTCGCGATATGGCTGGCGTACAGATGTAAATCCGATAATCTAAATGAATCGCGCGCTTTAACAGGAAGCAGTTTAGCACCTCGTGTTTCTCACTGCTATCTCGCAGTGTAAATCTATTCAACGCGCCACTCTATTTATACGCATTGATTTACGCCTATTACGATCGCGTGGAATGGGAATGTAACGCCGCGCGTAACACACTTGGCACGCACGTGCGCGTTTGTGTCTGCGAGAAATGAACGCGGACTTATGCATGCTCGCGCGACGCTCGTACCTAACCTAACCTAACCTAATCTATCCACCTACATACATACCTACCCTACCTCGTGTAGCACACGTGCGCCCACGTACAAACTGCCGACTCTGTGCAAATCTGTGGACCTTTCGCGCCTTTCCTTTCATTGGCGCTTAAACAGGCGAGCGGTACATGCTAATTGAAATATCGTGACCACTGAAATTCCTGGCAAATTTCCCTCTTCAGCCTCGAGGCCTTCGCGCTCGCGAACGAGCGATGGAGAGAAAATGAGGGAGAAACTCTCGTCGGAAATCCGAGGAAGCTAGATTAAAGTAGAAAGAAGAGGAAAGACGCGCTAAGAGAGACAGAAAAGGCAGACGAAAGAAGAGGGCGAGGGAACGAGGGCAAAGGGAGTTGTTGTTTTAATTACCCGTCGCCCTGCAAGTGGTAGTCATTAAGCCACTAATTATAACGTACGCGAAAATGAGTTGAGCCATCCGCCCAAGAGGAAAGGGAGCAAGAAGGAGGAAAACTTAATGGAGAAAGGAGCAAATGTAGAGATGAAAGAGAGAGAGAGAGAGAGAGAGAGGGAGAGGTTGAGGGCAAGAGGAGGACGAAAGAAGCAAAAGGCGAATGTTCGCTGTACCGAAGAGAAAGAAGGAGAAACTTTCAAGTTACCGAGACGGGGAAGGTGTAGAAAGAGAATGAACGACGAGAAAGGAAAGAAACTGTAGGATAAGAAAGAAGAGTCGAGTTGGGAAATTGTAGTAAAAGGTGGCATGAGAGTGCAAAGAGAGCTGCGAGACAGGAAGGGAGAGAGGGAGAGGGAGAGAGAGAGAGAGAGAGAGAGAGAGAGAGATGGGACGCGGGTGGCTGTGCAGACGTAATTGCGTTGCCGAGAAGTTTCCCTTGGGTGAGAGGTAACCAAGAAAATAATGAATGAGAGTGGGACGACGAGGGATTTTGCTACGAGAGACGGGTGCGGCTTCACGAGTGCACAGGGTGGATGAGGGCCGCAGAGCGCAATTCACCGCGGTACTCTAGTTTACCGCGCGCCGTTACTACCCGCCACGACTTTTCCGGCAACTAAACGAAATGGCCGAACTTTTCCGGCGATCTAGCGTTCACCGATGCCAATGTCGTTACTCGAGGGCAAATTTAAGGCGACGCCGTTATTGCAGTCCCACCATACCGAGGCCTTTTATTTGAACCGAATAAAGAATAATGGGCTCGTGAAGTTCGTGATACAATGGTTAAACACGAACAACTCTTATGAAATCCTATTTTTCCATTTTCCGCCAGTGCGGGTCTCCAAATGTGACTACATATATGTATACTTTAAATAAAAAATCCTCTCCCGCAGTAGTTGAAACCCTACTTCAACGTAAATTAATGTCTGCAAATCAGAAACTCGGCAATCTTCTGGATCGACGAGCCTTTACCCATCGCAGTGGACGTCTCATTTGTCACGGACAAGTGGGTGTCGAAACTGCATAAATATTTCAACCGTGCACGCATTGCAAGCCTCTGGACTTTTTACGATCGCGCCAACTCTCATGTTCCTGTATCTGCAGAAGGTCCTCCGCATAATTCGCAGTTTCTTTGTAGCCGGTCGAGGGATTATTCTTGCCTATACAGGGAGTCGGAATTCTTGTTTCCCTGTGTCATTATTTGCGACCTCGAAGAATATAGACGAAGAATGAACCATACCGTCGACGCAAAGTGTCCATGGACATATTCGTGCATCAACTATAAACGCGCACGTGTATATGTATACGTACGCGGATATCGCGTACGATCGAATCAACCCGACGACAGGCATCCTTTCCAAATACCTCGGAAGCCGCAGACTCTCGTAAAGTGCCTTCTCGTGTGCACTTACATAAAGCTCCGTATAGAGCCGGTACATAGGTCGCTTGGTATACTACGTACGTGCTATACGACCTCGTATCCGTGGCTAAAGCTTACAGCACCGAGTACATTCGCTGCTAGCTCGAGAGGCGTGGCATGAAAATGCAAAGCACCGAAGTGCGCCGATAAAATTCTTCGCCTGTAAAACGTTGACGTGAACCGAATGCTTTCGACGTCCCCGAACGCCCACCGCTTCCTCTCATCCCATCTCGCTATCGCGTTTTGTCTCTCCCTCTTTCATTGCTCGACCAAACGATTGCTCTCTTTCTTGCCTCTTTTCCTATTTCTAGCTCAATCTCCCATGCTCCCTATTGCGTTCCACTCTATCCCCTTCGTCTCCCTTTCTCTCCCTTCCTTTACTCTTTTTCAATCGTGTAGTTTCCGTCGCTCTCTTTACAATCCTTTGAACGTATAATAGCATTGTTCTGTACTTATATTTACTGCTTCCTGTTCAAATCATAAGCGCAGCAGCACATCTCTATCATCTTTTCCATTTCAAATATTCCCCCTTCTTACGCATTATTATGATTAACCAGAAATTCGCGTGTGATGATTCTTTTTCTGTTATTAGGGTCATCGTTTCACCCATTTCCCCTGTTCCCTAAACGTTTCGTACTGTGATTTTCTAACAGCTTTTTTTCGGCATATTTTTCATCCTTTTCTATCTCTCATATGTACACACAGATTCAATGCTCAGGAACTTGGATTAGCTCCTTTTTCGAAATGTGCCCATAATCCGACACGTTCTCGCACGATGCTCGAATCCCGAGACTCGTATAAACTGTTCGGTGATGCCTCTTCCGCGTTCTCTCTATTCAACCGATTGACCAGTTGCACAGCATTGCAATTGAATCATTTGAAATGTCTCTTACGACTTCTCTGCGAAATTTTTTTTCACGGCATTCAATAAACGCGAATCGAACGGAGAGATAAGGCGACTCTTTGCTAATTAAATAGAATTGATGCACTGTATAAATACACAGCGATGGCCATTGTCATCGGGTTAATGTACCACGAGAAACGAGCGTACGCAGAGAAAATCGATGTGATTTGCAAAGCGTCGAGCTTTTCAGTCGGTGTTGGAATGCCGCATTCGATTGCAGCGCAGTCAGTGATAATTAAAAAGCAAAGGTTCATTTTAAGCCAGCCCGAGCAAACGTGGCTTATAATTATGATTGGCACGATGAAAGGATCCAGACTACAAGCGAAGAAATGTGACAAACGCACATTGCGCGCGTTACCGATTGTAGTCTGATTATAGCGGAACCAGTCATTCATTATTTCCACGCCAAATAAAAATAACGTTAAATTAAAGAGAATCTACAGTGACCATATAATTAAAAAAAAAAAGATAGTGTCATATTAGGTAAGGGAATTCTTGATTGTGAGAGAAATAACGTTCTAATATTGCAGGAGGATATATACAAAAGATCTAATTCGTGGTCTCCGGGGATCTTCGTATCACCAATGAGAATCCTCAGAGAATGTTGCTTGAAGGGGTCTCCGTTTAGAAGGATGGCATTATATATACGTACCGCGGCCATTATCGACATTGCTATCGTCGCCACTGTAAAGCAGACTACAATTACCTGCGGTAGAACGAGAATCGTTGTAGATGGCGAACGTCAAGGCATTGGCATTGGAAGACGGGGGACTACGATAGAGATAGGGAGGGAGAAAGAGACGGAGAAAGAGAAGTTGGGTACGAGGAACAGGGTCTGGAAGAGTGGAGAGAGCTACTAGTGAAGGATAAGTGGTCCTCCACGGCTGCAAGAGCGGGAAGCCTAGAGGGGACGACGAGCGAGAGAAGAGGAGGATCTGACAGACGGCGAAAGATCGGGATGTTTGGATGTTTGAACTTCGGAGTGCTGACGCAGCACTCCAGTCTCGCTTCGAGTGCAGGACTCAGACTCTCTCTTTGATACGTTCGGGTGGTACGTATGTATATGCGAATATATAATACTGCTTCAATTCTGTATGCGCGTCCAAGTGGGGATATTGCAATCGAGTGGCAATGGGTTTTTGACGGGTCAATATCTCCCATTTGCTTCAAACCCTCACTTAGATGTCTGAAATTCGTCCAAACTTGAGCTCTTCATTGTAATCGCCAGTGACATGCAATATCTTTCCGAAATATTCATGTCTGGGTATTTTTGTCTGTGTATTATACTGTCATCACTTTTATTATAGCCCAGTTAAAGACAATTTTTCACTAACATTTGACTTAACATAAGTGTTTCACAAGAGCACGTATAGTACGAGTCATTCCCTTCGTTCAATTTAAATTATGCATCATTCTTTCATATCGGATACATTATTTTCCTCTTCCTTTTTTTTTTTAATTTGCTTCGAAGTAACAAGAGTCATTATATCCTTCAACGAGTCAGCGATTTTTAATCCCTTCAACCCAAGATAAATGAGTCGTCATCTCTTGATCCTTTTACGTTCCTTCGTCTTTCTCTTTTTCGCATTAGCGCTATTGAAGATAAATACCACGTTTAGCTTGTAAATTGTGCCTTGATAAATAGATGCACGTAATTCTTAAAGGAGCCCACCAATTACAAAGTAATAGCAACTACCTTAACGCAAACCTCCGACGGCTCTCCACCCGAACGTTAATCTTAATTTTGAATCTATAATTGCCCGTTTGGTTCGGGCCGGTACCCACCATCCCAATTGCGATCCCTCCTCTTACGTGATGCCAGGACCGTCGCGCAGCCACGAGCTCAATGATCGATTGACGCGTCAACTAGGTTATACGAGGAGAAAATTAGGGGTATTTGGAGCATTAGGCGCCCAAGGAATTCGAGGTCGACAGATGCGGGGACAACCGAGGTACGGAGTCAATGATGTACATGCTAATTTACATCCCATTACGGGTTATTAGTTACAATTACCGGATGACAACTAAAATTAGCGTTCGTGTATTAATACCAATTCTGTTCCACATTAGATTAAGGTAAAAGCAAACCGTGCTTTCGAAGCGTCTTACAACTGTACTCGCTCAATTCGTAGCCACTGAATAGTTCTTATTCATCGACCGAGGGTGATTGCATACATTAGTCCGCGTCCGAGTTTGCACAATATAAGATTTTCTCTTAGCAAGAGCCGACCGCAAACTGGTTAGTTCGCAAGCGTGTCTCCGTCTATGAATATGCGGAGGTAAGCGAGACTTGTATTAGTGCCCAGTACGTATAAGCGTGTGGTCTGCTGCTGTTCGGACCAGTGTCCGCTCTCTGGTCGAGGCGATACGAGGCTAGTACTGACCGCTAAGCCCACCTGATATATCCACCCTTTACGGTGCGCGTCTGCCATCCTACTCTGGCGCCAGTTTGCACTCGACTCTTCCTTCTCGCTTGCGCGTTCGCTACGAAACCCTTTCCTTTACGCCGGCAGCTCGTAGCCTGCTTCGAACCGCAAGCCGCAACGGGCTACTGCCTTGATTAAACGCGCCATAGACCGCCATTATCGCTGATTGCGCTAAACATTAACAGACTGCCCCCTTCTTGGTCGGAAGCTCGTCGGTTTAGGAGTCCCGTATGGTCGCGCACTGCTCGCCTATACGAACCAGTTTGTTATTACTCGCAAAATTCCGCGTCGCATTTTCATTCACCTCCTCTCCATCAAACGGCTATGCACGCAGGAGCACGCGTGACTGCTTAATTATTCGGGTGCATACTGACGCGCGCGTGCAATCAATTGGTATGTTGCTTTCAATGGACGCGATAAATTATCATCAGATATGCATAACTCAGCGAAACGTATAACGCTCAACCGCAGCCTAAAGGTAACTGCGTAAAACCAGAATACACGTTCGATTCCACGACAAGTATCCCGCATAAATTTTCGCTTTTTCTTTCGCGAATGCTACCTTATAATGGCACGTCGTTAATGACTCGATGAAAATGCAATATACACACGCGTGTAAACTAGTAATTTTAATAAATGCAGCGTATTTATGATCTCATGTTTTTCTCATTATACTTTACATGGTAACATGGAAGGCCGGTAATTAAATTACCGGAACCCAGATTGTAAACGTTGTTCCCACGCTTGACAGTATAGTTGCACGCAAAAAAAAACATGGTCGATCAACAAAATTGTTTTAACGAATGCTTTTCTCCTTTTCGCGTTTTACTTTGCGGTTATAAAGTAAGAATCGCTCATACAACAGGAAAATGAAGACGTGAACGAAGTTTATTTGGTCTAGCAAAAGCAAAAGCAAATAAATACTGCGAATTTGGGGTAGGCGAAAATCCTTCAGTAACCAGATTGTTTAGTGGTGGAGCTTTAAAATTACTCTTTGGAAATGTAGTTATCGTGGATATCCGACATATATGCGTATCTGTACAAAACTGATGCTTTTAGAAATCTACTCGAGTTAGGATTTATTGCATGAAATTAAACTGTCTATAAGATTGGCAAAGCCAATAAAAGTGTGTCGAAATTGGTACAGTGTCAAACGAGAAGGCAAAAAGATTGGCTTCCATGCGCCTTTTCTTTACGATCGGAGGCCGCTTCTTGATGATTCTGGGCGTAAAATCGTCGCCGCAGTAAAATGGCCATTACGCGCAACACCGGAGGCAAGTCGGTGTAGAAGTAGCTCGGGGTCCATTTAGTGGGTAATGTACGCGGGACGTAATTAACGGCGACGTTCAAGCTGAGCTGTATAATAAGGCGGAAATGTGGGGGACCCCCGAGTTGGCGCGCTTGCTTGCGGCGAAGCTTTCTACAAAACCCAAATTAGTGTCGACTCCTTCGGGACCAGCGGCGGCGCCCTCGTTAAGACGTTGACGCCCTCGACGAGGCGCGCAGTAACTTTGCTGCCCCTTGCACTTCCGTTTCATCTACGAAAACCTCCACCCTCGTGGTGTGACAATGCGAATCCTTCCATTCTCCAAACTACCGCCGGTAATATTGGCCATGGAGATGCCGCTGCATCCGCAGGCGTGTCTCGCCTTAACTTACGAATTCAATTAACGTCATTTTTATCTTCTTCGTTAAATTCTCCGCTTGACTCGAGAGGTAAAAAACTCGCAACCTAATAGAAAAAATGTGAATAACGCCAGAGCATTTAAAAACGTAATGATTTCCTACCTCAATTTTTATCGTGCACTTGATTTGAAACCAAGTTTTTAGTCCTGAAAATCGATGCATCGAAAACCGCGATGCGAAAGATGTTCACTAAATGCTGGAATCCTAGAAGAGGCGATGGTGGGAGTCCGTAAAAACAAATTCTCGGCAATAAACGCGAAAGCGTAGTGGATGCCGCGTACATTTGCTCCGCTGTTGAAAATCCGCAGCTTTTACAGCGCGCGAGCCTTCGCGTAAACTCGGTTTCAAAAGACGGAATTAGAGCAAGTCGTGAAATTTTTTATTGCAACAAGACCGGGGACAGTGGCGGTGCTGTTGCGCGAACGGATTCTCGCAAATGGAATAATCTTGCGATTTTTAGAGGTTTCCACAGTGCGAGAGTTCTCAGCTTTGCGAATCCCATCCCACTCCCCTCAGGTCGACGGTACGGCGGCGGGGGACGGGGGCGAAATGGTAAGGGGAAAAGGGTAATTCACCGACGCTATGAAAATCGTCCTTAACGACCGGAGCGCGAACTGACATTGAGCGGATGCGAAGCGACATTCTTTTTTAATGCGACCCGAGAGAACGACTGGGTGCGCGCGGTCAGGAAAGAAAGAGAGCTGTAGCAGTGAAGTAGCGAAGGGATGGAAAAAAATTACATTGTTATGGATGAGCGAGTGAAAGTACTGAAATTACAATGAGAGATAAAAAATGCAAAAAGAGGACGGAAAATTTTAAACACTGAAAAAGCGCGCGGGTGCATTGATGCGATATTATATTGTAATTACGTTCTTCAAGTCACGTTTCCCCACAAAAGAATAAATTTCATTGCGTTTAATTCACGAAAAGACTACGTTTACTCGTAGTGGTATATTTACATTTCGGCAGAGTTTACAATGTTGACGGTGAAGCCGTGAATATTGAAGACTACGTCATATTTCGCAAAACAATCTCATTGTTTCATATTATACATACGTACATTCAGCATCTTCGTAACCTCGAAAGAGGCGAGAAGGACGTTGGAGAAAATACGAATAATCGTAAAAATCCAATACACGAGAATAAAAGTCTCGGAATCGAACTTTTCTGTAAATGGAAAAATGCAAAATGAGACAGAACGGAATAGGAGGAATCGGCTGGAAATGGAAATAGGAGGTTAGGTGTTCCAGTATGAGAGTAATAAGCTGGAATACGGAAAGAGTCAAGAGAGAAACATAACCTAGAAGAAGCAAGCGTAAAGTGTAAAAAATGGGAGAAAATAAAATAGAAAAGCAAAAGAGCAATAAGGGAAAACCGACCTCGTAACGGTTCCCTGAGGCGCGCGAGTAAGTAGTAGTATCAGGGTCGTGAACAGGGAGAGGCGCGCGGAGATGAGAGGGAGCCAGCTTCCTCACTAGTAGTTTCTCCCTTTGGTTGATAGCTGACATAACGCTAACACCCTCGGCATCGATAAAAGTGCCGAGCGACGAGCATAAAAGTGCCGTGAGGACAAGGTGGCGCGGGGAAAAACTGCGGGGGCATACAGTGTTCTCTCACAGACTCGCACACGTGTGCATTTACTCGACGGAGGCGCAAAGGCGGATATACAGTATCTCGCGTAAATACGGGCGAAACTTCGGAGGTAAAACGCATTAATGTGAATGACACAAGCGAGGGTTTATATTCCTGCGGGGCAAAGACAACGAGGAGCGCGATGAACCTAGAGATACCGAGGATGAAGGAGAGGGTGCAAAGTTTACGAAATGTCGAGCCGCGTCGATTATCATCATACCCATACCGACTCTTGCGAACTGTTTTCTTCCCATGCAATTGAAACTGTGTTATCGACCCAAGAACATCGAACTGTGAACTTTTTAGAAAAAATAGATTACGACAATAATGGCCTCGGTTCCTAAAAACATTTTGGACACGGGCGACGACATGTACCTCCAACCCAGTGCAGAACAGAAACATTTCGCGCACTCGAGAACGTACGAATGAATCATCGTCCGTTCTTGGAATGTGCCCGCCTGACCAATAAAGGGGATTAATCGATAACATCTAGGTATTAGGCGCGCGGTAAAAAATTCAACCTCGTACATTCTATGTCGGTCGTTAAATATGTTGCTCTCGCGCGAGAGCGGCTGCGTGTTTCTAAAAAATAAGGGAAGCTGTAAAATCTTAACGATTCGAGCATTTGCATTTAACGATTACTTAACGATCGGATTTTTACGCGTCGCTCCGTACACGCGGGTCGACGCTAATGGAAAGCTTCCTGGACGAAGATAAATGCACGCCTTTACGGGCGAAGATGACGTATCGTATAATGCGAGTGAACCTCGTAAGAGGGCAGACGACGAAACGTTGCTGCAGATCGTAAAGGCTCATGAAAGCCGTAAAAGTGTTGAGAAAGTCTTTGTCGCTCTCTCGCCGACGTAAGCGCGCGTATCCCCCAAGTGGGCCGCTTTCGTAATTGTCTACTTGTTCTTAAAACTTCTGCTCGATCGATCTAGTCGAGGGGGGGCCAAGTCGCACGTCAAAGTGGTTTCGTTCTTTTTGAGCGTACCGTATCCTTCGTGGCTCACGATGAGGTTAGACCGCAGGGAATTTTTAAAACGAAATTAATTACTTGCACCTAGCGTTAAATATGAAAACTCTAAACTATAGGAGAAGAGATTCGACTTTCGCCGTGTTCTCGAGGAACGCCACTTGACATTCCGGGGATTGGTATCGTTGACAATTTTAAGAGCTATTGGAGTTTTACGTCCGACGTGTGTTCGGAAAAATGCAATTCGAGCATCAGCCGCCATCGAGAATCCGCCTGTTAACACTGACACCCTTGTCGTAAATAAAATCTGTGTTCTCATTCGCGGAGAAGCCAATAACGCTAGTGAACAGATAACGTGATTGGCGATTTCTCAATCGGACTGCTTTTACGTGCTTTTATCAGTTTTCCAGCCGATGCCTTAGAGACTATCTAAAAGCTAATGAAGTATTGTTGATCAGTATTGGGATTGCTTTTTTAAAATAATGTCACTGATCAGAAATGTGGCGAGAAATATTGCCCTTCCCCTTTCGGAAAAACTTTTCATCTCTTTGCACGTCAATGATTGCCACCGATAATTGTCTAAAAATCATCTACCTCAAGGTCCAATTAACCCGAATTTGCACCATTCGACTTTTCGATGTGAGTGATTGATGTTGAGCGAGTGAAATGAAATAAACAACAAATCCCACTACAAATAGTACGTGCAATTTTCACGGTTAATTACTGTGGAAGAACTAGAGATACTATCACTTCTATCGTATCCGGTCCCCACGTCCACCAGACGAGGCAGTTTTACGATAACTCACAATGGAAAGATTGCCGGCTCGAAACTGATGGTGATCTCTTCGCGGTTGCCTCCATCCAGAATAACATTAATAAAATATCACCCATCGAAGTAACCATCTACGGATCAATGTCCAATCTAATTAAAACTCCCCGTGGAATAATAAAAACGGGAGCATTTGCACAAAGGGATCGTTTAATTAACTCTGTGATTTGGAATTTAGAATAAAAAGTTAATTTCGTCGAAAGCGAAGCCAGAGGCGAGATTGCTGGTATATGGCACCGGGGAATGCAGGTGAAAAGAGAATAGAATGGTAAAATGACGAAGGGGGTGGATGGGAAATAGAAGTGATAGACGAGAGAGCTGAAGCGAACGGCAGAACGAGTAGGAGCGTGGGTTGGGGGCATGGTCGGATCCTCGTACACAGATATGTACCATCAAGGTTCGTCGGTGGCGGTACCGGGAGAGAGCTCGATTTTTCCGATAGCGAATTTCGCTCTTCATTTTTTCCTCCATCCTGCGCTCCCACATCCCCCTCGCGGCCTCCTCGCTTTTTTTTTGCGCCCAGGCAACGTTCTGTTCGGTTTGGCTCCCTTCTCTCTGTCCTTTTGCACTCCGGCGACTCGCACTCTCCCTCGCCTCCACTCCTAAAACGAACGACCAAACTAGCGGCGCTCTGCAGTTAGAATAAAAGCCAGAAAAAATACGCGTCGTGATATTCGTAAAAACGCTTCCGTAACAAAAACCCCGCTGCGATTTCCCGTGCCCCGCGTGCTCTTCTCCCCTGGTTCTCTTTTTTTTTTTTTTTTTCAAGAAATTGATCTCTGATATTGAAACAAAAATGCTTATCTGCAGTTCAAAAGAAAAGTTTATATTTTATTTTTTATGAAATATGTCATTCGATGGACGGTCATATGTTATATCTGTGTGTTGTCGTCGTCGCCGACGCTTTTAATGCACGACAAATCTCATCCTTAATACTTGACGATATTCGTAAATTCTATCTTCTTCTCACCGGCTCGCAAAATAAAAGCACGTGAAAAAGCGTCGGAAAGCGCGGAATCGGCATTATCGACCTGGATGTCGTTATTCTGTTTCACTCCTTTTTTGCGGGTGGGCTCGTTAAACCTGTAAATGAATAATGAACGAGCTGTCGAGTGATGGGCGAGGGCGCGAGATAAAGACAGACGAACGGTCCCTAGATTGTTCAAGCCGACGCGGGAGAGGCGGAGGGTGGCGGTAAATGTGAGAGGAGCGAATTGGGAAGAACGAGGGATGAATCGCGCTCGACCAAAACAACGAAATCGAATTTATCGTGGTGGGTGGTGATATTTTTCATGCGTAAATTTTCCAAGCCTGTACCTTCAACGTACGTCGATGAAAAGGTTATATATGTGTGTGCGGTCTCCATGGAGCGTACCCATACATATGCACGTGTGTATAATTATGTGCACATAGTTGCGTTCAAATGCTACCTGAATTTTCTCCGCTATTATTGAATGAAAACAAAACTAAAACTGACAAGGTAATTAGACAATACGTGAATCGTACTTTTCCTATTTTTCGTACCCTGGAACTACGCCTCTCTCTCTCTCTCTCTCTCTCTCTCTCTCTCTCTCTCTCTCTCTCTCCATCACCTGATTTCGAAAGCTCTTGCCTATTCCAACACGTTAATTACTTCCGGCGGTACAAACCCCCTAGTCCTAGTTTACGCCGGCGAATCCCGTGCGCGCAAATTGGCGCTTAGTAAATATTTGCGCGCCACATATTATTCGCCATTTACAGCTTCCGTTTTTTCATCATCGTGCATGCGTCAATGCTCGGCAATTCGGGTGTGCGCGCGACGGTAATTCACGCTGGAAAAGCAAAAATAATACGCATTACATGGCCTGTTCAATAAGCGCTTTTACGCACGAGAGAAACGGCGAAATGTGTGCGCTCACGCGCTCGTCTCCATATACAATTAATCGGCAAACACAAATACCCCCCCAATCTCTTCGCCACTCCGCTCTAAATATGTATTAGTGAATATTATTACAGAGAGCGTCGGGGACCGAATCCCGTTATGATTAATCGACGAATTGACTCGCGTGTATATATTGGACGGGCAATGAGAATCGATTGTCCGTTCGTGCGTGACACGCGTAGAAGCGTTGTTTCGAGCCGCCGCGCCATACCGGTTTCATTTTCCTCTCATCGCTTGTGTATTCCAAAGAGAGAGAGAGAGAGAGAGCGAAAATCAGCCCCGCCTACGTAAACTGGCTCGTTACTGTCATCAATAATCATCCGGTAGTGAGAGAGATCTGAATCCTCTACAGCAAACATGACGCCGTGGGAGTAAATTATCATTTTATTACACTGTGAACTACTACGTTTGAGCACGTTGATTAGTATTTCCCTCGATTTAAAATTTCAATTGTATTCGCATCGAATTTCAGTTTAATTTACAACTTGACGATTTATGTCATCAGTTTTCGAATTAAATAGGTGGCAACCATGCGTCGTCTATTAGAACTTGGCGAGCCAAACTACAATTTGCTGTAAAGGTGATTGTTCAAACCTGTTTGCGCAATCACAGAAATTCCATGCCACTGAATTTCCCCCATTGCTTAGACTGCACTATCTCAATCTCTCTTCCGATACAAAGGATCTTCCGTATCCAAGTGGAAATGAAAAAACTATGAAAATGTCCCCAACATTTGCCGACCATCAATCCTGCCAAACACCTGCCAGTTTGCCCAATTGCTTTCCAACGCGCTCGTCTCCGGATCCTATTATATATGTATAATGTTGCGTTTCACGTATCCATGACAACTTCATTGGAGTAGTGACCGAGTGATTTTTCACCGGAATAAATGTGTAGACTACTACGCTATCAACTGAACCTGAAATCGTATGACGGACGAAATACAAAAGTCTACGTAACTTTTGTCGCATCAGGAATATCCTCTCGTTTCGTAGCGTCAATATTGCCGGTACTCTCGACTGAATTCTGAAATACGAGGGATCGCGCAAATCTCCGGGCGATTTATAGGGCTGACAAATAAAAAACAAAAAAAAGTTACACACGAGTGTTGGTTGGCCCTATACCATCGCGACGCAACCGGGAAAATGCATCATGAATAAACGTGCGTTTTACGAACGTCACGTGTGAACGGCTTTTGTGCCGGTACGTGTGGGTGTCTCTTCTCTCTCTCTCTCTCCCACCCCCCTTGCGTAGCGGGCATTCGTGATCGGATTCACTATCGGTAAACTAATTTACGAACGGCTGCTCTCTTTCTTTCTCCCGTCCTCCTTTTTTTTTGGACGCAGTTTATTTATTTCAGAATCATCCTCCCTTTGTTCTCCCTCTGATGTTTTTCCCGCCTTCCGTACTCTAGCCGTGACTCCGATCCGATTTACGATTTGAGCAACGCGTCCGGTCGCAAAAATAGAGAGGATTTCGGCGTCGGAGCCGAGCAACGTGGCTGCTAAATATTCAATAAACGCGGTCATTATTCTCATCACGTCGCGAGCGAAAGAGCCGAGAGATGGGAGATCGCGGGGGCATGGGAGATGAGAGAGCTGCTATGCGGTGGAATGGAAAAGAAGCGAACAAGACGAGGGTGAAATGCTAGTGGAAGGACAAGCGCGAGACAAAGACGGACGAAAAGCAACTTAGATGTTTATCCCCTTGGATTACAAGTCGGAATTCAACGTCCATATTCTGTAATTTGCTCGCTCGAGAACCAGACGGGATTCTCCGCCTCTCGCCTTTTCCTTTTTTTCTCACCCTACCTCGCTCAGCCTCTTCTTCGATTCCCATTCTCTTCCTTCGACTTTCCAAGCTCTTCTCTTCCCTTCGCTTCATCCAGACAGGTCGCGATTCCAGATAATTCAGAGACTGGAAATGTATTTACATTTTAAGTTTGCAACAAGACTTTCCAATTAAAAGCATCGTTTAAGACATTTGCGAGTAAAAAAAAAAAACTTTCTTTTCATTAGAAAAACTGAGGCCTCGACTGTGCAATCTTTTAGCTCGAAAGATTAATAGTAACTTCATGATTCACACGATAAATGCTCCTCCTCAAATCACCAAGACCAAAGTTAAAAAAGTAATGATCGCAGACCCTTATTTTCTAATGTTTCTTTACACTTGGCGAACAATTTGAACATTAAGAGAGAGAGAGAATTGGACTTTGGCTACGCGCATGAGTCACCTGTGAAAATCCCATTGAATAAAAAATGTTAAAATAGGATTTTGGACACGATCCACGTCCCTTTCGTCGTTTTTCATCGGTTTCCATCATCTCCCTTTTCATTTTTTACTTCCCTCGCGTTGAATTCGTTTTTTCCCTCCTACTTGAATTATTCCGTTATGTTGGCTGGCTCGAACGTCCACGTGGCGAGAAATGGGAAAAAGATCGAACAAGTTCGCCACGTTAGCGCGATAACCGCGTAGGGATGGGACGACGTCTAACGGTAAGGGCATCAAAGAGGCACGCACGCAGTACCCATACTGTCTCGAATACCGATTAGCTACGGTCGATGGCTGCGAGTTGACGCGGGAAATTCAAATTGACCGCACCCCGCACCCCCCCCCCCACCACCCCCCCCCCGACCCGCCACGCCACGGCCAGCCCGCCCGCCGTACCCATACTGTCTCCAACACCGATTAGCGCCGGTCGTGGGCGGCGAGTTGACGCGGGAAATTCAAATTTCCCCCCCCCCCCCCCCCCCCCCCCGATATGATAAGTATGTAAGAGATGCACGAGACGTCGAACTCCAGATTTTCCCGGTGCAGAAACGCGCGAGCGCGACTTTTCCATCAAGAAATAAATTACGTTTGTTCGTATCGCAAAATAATCTTCCGCGATGGTCCCGGGAAGGCGCTCTCACCCCTTGGCAAAGATACACAGAACTCACCCCCTCGCTTCCTCTTTTACGAGATTAAAGCTCAGTCTTTTCGCCCTTCTCTCGCACCTCTCGCGCATTTTTCCGCGCATTATTCTCTTTCGTTCGTTCCTTATCTTGTATTCTTTAGCTGTCGCTGCTACTCTTCCCGCTTTAACGGCGTCCGTTCCTCTACCCTCCTTCCCTTCCTAGAAGAGCCCTTCTATCTCTCTTCTTTGGTGCTCGTACCGCTCACACGTGCGGGTGGATCCGACATAGCTTGCCGATTTGCCCGACGGTGTTTGCTCGATAAACAAACTCGTTCCGTTGGCGTTGGCAAAGAGGGTGTTTAAACCGAGGTAAGCAAGGCGTAGGAGGGGGGTGAGAAAGAGCCGAAGAGGATAGGAAACGACAGAGGCGGATCGTCGTAAATCGCAAATCCACTGTTAGAGAGACTCTCGGCTCGCTCGCTCGCTCGCTGGGAACACAGCTAATTTAAGTAGCCACGCCGGGATCGTCTCTGAATCAACCCTCGTTGCTCGCCCGTTAATCGATTTTACTGCCTGGATTAGGTAAGCCTGGGCGTTATAAAAACGGACAAGCCGCGCGCGAACGGCAGCCTGCCTGATGTACAGCCGCGCGAAACTCCACACCCCGACACACCAGGAGGATCCAGACGAATTAAAAGCTCGTCGCGCTATTTGCATGTTATTACCTTGTTTACATATTTATTCGAGAGGCGGACCGCTCTCCCTTTTGCGTCTTCGACCCTTCTCTCACACTTGACGGCTAGGAATCATCCCCTAATCTGCAGGAAACTTCCACTTTAATATTAAATTGATGCACGTATAGAGAGTGGCAGCAGCGCGTGTACTAAACCCGAATGAAATTTCCCGAATGTCTTCGTAAGATTCGGGGCACTTGACAAGGTCTAATAAAAAATGAACTAAACGAACGATATAAAAAAGTTGCAAGGTATGTCCCACACATTATATTAGTGGGGGTATGACAAGACATGTAGCTCAGGACGCTAGACGTTGCCTTTTAACTTACGGTAAGTGCAGTGGGTTTCTACGCACCCCAACTATCGCTCTGGATTGACAAAACTATGTAGTCCTAACAACGTTACTGCTCAGTCTTCTTGGTGCCCTGCATTCTCCGTTTACGTAAATTTTATAAAAAATGATGACGCAACTGTTTCAGAAAAGAGTTTCCCCGACAAACCTCGTCCATTTGTACCTTATTGCGGGAGGGATTGTTTAAAAGCGTTTTATATGATTTAAAGAATCAATTGAAGCCCTTCTGCAGCTGCTATAAACGGATCAAACCTACTTAGCTTTAACTCGAGCTTACCAGAAATCAATCGGTGATATAAAACGCTATCAGCCAAGCGAACTCATTTGCTGTCCGGAATCCTAGGGGGTGCTAATGCATTCGTTGATGAAATTAATGTTTAAAGGTTATACGAATACGTTGTAAAATGTAAAAAATGCTAGACTGTGAAGACGAGAACAATTAAAAAAAAAAGAATGAAATATATCGTCCAATGTTCAAAATTCAATCTCTTACCTGTTTGTGCATCTCCACGTTGAGGCCGTACGACATCTCGTAGTACTGAAACAAGGCAAGTTTTCTTTGAATTTTCATATTCCTTATTCAAACATTTACAAGCATGCTTTCAAAATGCGCGATTGCGGAGCCAAGCATGAATGCATTTGTGTTTTTCATCATGCAACCATCAGTGAACATACAAATATGTCTTCCATATTGGATAAAGCAACACTAGACGGGAGAAACACGCGCATTAGCAGGTGCTCCAGATTTTTCGGCATTCGCGAATCGTGCTCACACAGACAAACGCATCGCTTAAGATCTGATCTTCAAATAGTTGCGGAATAGGGTTTTGTTTGGCATTGGAAATTTCTATCAAGAGCGTAAGGACCGTTGGATTTTTGGAAAAGTCAATTTCAATGGAATGTTTTCTTTCTGTATTCACAGGATTTGCTGCGGGAAAGTCGGTCGTGGAGAGGAGATTTAAGTTCGCGCTGCGTTTCGAAACCACGTGTGCATGCTTTGTAAGAATGCGGACCCCGACAATTTGACTAAAGGAATAGTCTGACATCATCACAATTACTGCCAATGCCATGACCAAGAGAAGCAAAACATATTTGATCCTCAAACGTTACCTCCGACAATGGCCTCGTTGGTTTTCGCTGGGGCTATCGCCATTTTACCGATCAATTTCTCAGTTTCTTCTCGCGGAAGATAAACGAACGTGTACCTGGTGCACATGTCGTCGTCGTCGTGTTTGCACCCCATCTCCGTGGCGATCGCGCGCTCATGGCTCGTATGAAACAATTTTCTATCGCCGCGGAGCCTCGAAATGGAATCGATAATCGAAATTCAATATCCGTTCAGCGAATCGCGGATGTCGAAAGAACAGGCGGCGCAATTGATTCTCAATTCGATCGGAGCGCTCGTTTGCAAAGTACCAGCGGCACCGCGTAAAAAAAAAAGATCACGCCTAGGCCACGGCGGCAAAAAAAAGTGGAAAAAAACCTAAACAAATTCGTGCGAGATAGCGAATTGATCGTCGTGCGTGTGGTGATGAATCGCGGAGGCAGAGCGAGAAACAGCGAAAGAGGGAGGGAGAGAGTAGAGCGAACGATGCGGGGGAGGTAGGGTCGTACGAGGCAGGGGATGCTTGTGTAGGTCGCGCAAATTTAACGGCCCTCCTGAACGCAGTCATTGCCTCTATATAGGAGCGAGCGCTTGTGACCGGCGTTTACTGTCGGCCGCTCGTAAAACGAGCGACTCGATATGTTCGCGCGTATGTCGGACTCGCTAAGGGGTTTTAATGCCCGGCCGCGACCGCAAAAACCGTATCCCGGTATAATGAAAATTAATGGAAAAAAGGAGGATCGAATGACAATTAAAACGAGAACCGGTTTTACGCGCCGGGGCGATTCGAAAAATGCGCCCGCCGCCGCCGCGAATTCCCCGCGTCACATTTTATTGTGCGAGCCCGATGAATTGGCGCGTTCCGCTTCGTATTCCGCGCGCGAACGCCCCGTTTAAATAATAAATAATAATAATAATAAAAAAAAAAAAAACACACCAATGATAATACTGCTCGACCGAATATGAATTACAACCGCAAAGCCACGGGGGTCGGTTTCCGAATGGGGCGGGGAAGAAAAAAAGTTTTCGGAATGACCATCGCGCCCCGCCTCCGCGTTTTATTGAGCTCGCGTTCGCGCATTTCGTTCAATTAAAAATAATTCCACAACTTAATACCGACACGGGTGAAACCGCAAATTCATTTTCGAAACGAGCATTGATAAAAGTGACTACTCTTTGATCGAGTTATTGTTTCGAGCGACGGAAAAAAAAGGCGACTAATCAAGTGCGCGTTATTGCCTGCATTTTACGAATGTTTCCTCTTATTTTAATTGGACGCTCTTTTTTTTTTTTTTTTTTTTTTTTTTTTTAAGCAAACATCACCTTTTTTACATCGAAACGCTATATTCGATAAATCGACGAACGAAAAGACAACTAGAAAAGATCCGATGATAATTATGAGAGAAAAAAACCGGTTTCGAACACTTGTGATTTCTCGCGCGCCACTTTGGCGCGAAATTAACGAGAAAACGTTTCTCGATTTTTTCATCTCCTCGCGCGAACCGTATTGACATGTTTCATCTCTTTTTGCGCGTATATATACGAACGCGTAACTTTCAGTATTCGATGAAAATTAACGGCCGCAAAAAGGGCACGCTGTCGATTAAAAAGAACCGGTTCGCGCCGCGCATGCGTGTATCGTTTGGTTTATTTATCTGCGCTAATTTAATGTCGTTTTAATGAACGCGAATGAAAAAAGCGACTAAGATGATGATTAAAGAAATCCAGTTTACGCGAGCAATATTCCGAGTAGTCTGCTGACGAAACAAAAAAAAAATGCGAGCGGAAGAAGAAAATCTTTCAGAAAAAAAGGAAAAAAAAAATAAAGAAATCGATTCCTTTGCTCGCACCTCGCACCTTCGAGGCGGTAAAAAAAACAATATACACTCGAACGAAGAAAAAAAAAGACGCAATGAAAACGTATATATATATATATATATCGATGAGCAAGTTCGCAAACTCGATATCATATCGGAAAAGTATATCGTTAATAATCGCCGGTGAATGTTGACACATTTGTTAAGCGTCGGACATTTCTCGCTGGATTATCGGAATTGCAAATTAGAAAATCGAATAATATACAGCGCGTGCTTATGTTGAACTAATTTTATCAGAGCGTAACTTATAACTCTCGAGTTTATTAATTCAGTTTATTGATTTCATCGGCTGTTTTTCGGCGTGACGCGGATATAGATGTAAATGATTTTTAATCTCATTTTTTTATTATTCTTTCCGTTCGTGCCGTAACTCGCGCGCATTTAGAACGCATTAATTTCCATCGTACGTATATATTTATATATTTACATACATATATGCATATATGTATATGTATACACATATCAACGTAGCCGACGTAATTTACTGCGTATAATATCCATTAATTATGCGATAAGTTTTGCGTTAACTGGCGTTGCATGTGTAACATACTCGACTATCAATTAGTAGAGATTTTATTTAATTATTTAATTAATAATGTCTACCGTTTCAATACACCTCATTATTTCGTCTTCGCGATCCAATCTTCTTCTCTATTCTGGTTAAACGATGTGTTATTTTTTTTTTATGTATACCGGACTGAAGGAATTTCGCGCAGACGTTGAAAAACCTTTTACTTTCCGCCCTTCGCATTAAAAAAAATAACTTTAAGCTTTAAAACCACAGCTGGACAAAAATAGTCTGTTTTTCGTACAGTTGAAAAGTACCCCCTAATTGCACGAGAACCTTGTATTAAGATACCACTTTAACATTGTATTAAACTATGATTAAGATTGTGTGCAATTAAGTAAATAAATCGTAATGTTTTTTCGAAATTAATCGAGAAAAAGAATAATTAATGAAAAAACCATTAACAAAAATTATCATGAAAACCGATACAATCTTTAGACTAACCACAAGTTAAATTAAAACCTATATGCAACGTATTCCGTACATACTGTATAGTTAGTTAGATTTTACATAAAAACGTCCCAAAAACTAATGGCGTAGCGGAGTGGTAGCATGCGCGCGTAGCGAGCGAGAGGACCCGGGTTCGAATGCCGCCGGGAGACGATTGCAATTTTTTTTTTTTCATTTATTTTCGTGCGAAAAAATGTAAAAATGGATAAATAAAAAATAAAATTTTAATTTTTAAATATTTCTCTATTTATTATTCGCTATTAAAGCAGTGAAAAGTAACTCTTATCAATATTATTTACTAACACCAATTTTCGAGGACATTTCGTACTACATAGAGGTTATGTTATGTTAATGTCAACGTTACAACCTTACAATTCGCAGGTTAGTTTGAGGTTGCTGGAAGGTTTTCGTGCTTTTAGGAGTATATAAAGTATTCTGTCGAGTTTCGAAATAACTTTCGAATATCACGTTAAAATTCTCTTCTATTCTTACTAAAAAAAAAAGACCCAAAGTAAAGAGGCCGACAGCCGCGTAAAAAACCGCATCTTTCATCACCTGGTTCAAAAGCGTCTCATCGTTATCGCATTATTCCCAGGCAAAAGTGCATTCCCTCATCGCGGGCGAGCTTTAAAAAAAATTCTCCCGGAATTAAAACCAACCCGGGCATCGGGAATAAAAAGCGTTAAAAACGCATCGCCGATATCCGCAGCAGCGCGAACAAAGCAATTCGCGAAACACGGCGAAACTGTCACGCGAGCCGAGAAGTTTCTCGAGCGTGGTGGTGAGCTGGCAGGCAGTTCGTCGCGGTAGAAAAAGGTGGAGTGAGCGAAGGGGCGCTGGGTAAAATTTGCAAAAAGAACAACGGGAGCGAGGCGGGGGAAAAAAAAAAAAAAAAAAAAAGGGGGGGGGGGCGGGGGGGGGGGGGGGGGGGGGGTGGAGGGGGGGGGGGGGGGGGGGGGGGG